>VDFB02322202.1:90738-146839 GCA_007258455.2 Sequoia sempervirens | reverse complement strand
ATGTGGTCTCATGGTGACACATGACAAGAAAATGTAAAATGTGGTAGCATAGACAAGGTAATGAGCTGTTTGAAAAATGCCTTAAATAAATGTGGTCTCATGGAATGCATGAATTTGAATAAAATTTGATTTCAATTGAAATTTTGTCATAGATAGATCAACATCTAGTTATTAGTTATGCAAAATGAAATAATGCTTTGAGTCTGAAAGATATGCAATGCAATGTAATCTGCAATCTGAATACGTTTCATAAAATCTTTTGGTAGAAATGTATGAAAAATGTTATGGCTATGGTTAGTGAGCATTACTTACTTTTTTTCTTTGTGTGTTTTTGAACATGCAACATTCAACATCATGTTGAGGAAATGAGAAAAGCCTCTAACACTTGATGAATGTGAAGCTAAAAGTGCAAGGAGAAGAAAAGCAAAAAGAAAAATTTGTGAAGAAAAGAAATTGCAAACCATATAGAAAGAAATTCTTTTGCAATCTAAGAGAGATGTCAAATTGGCAGCACAAAGGGAACAAATGCAAAAAAATCATGCAAGGAGATAAATGAATCCTGAAGTTGGGGCACATCATCAACCATAAGTGAAGTTAAATGTGCACCATATACAATATATCATATTCAAAGTACATTAGCAATCACATCTCTAGTTGAAGATACACCATCAACAACATGTGGTTTTGAAAGTACATCAGCAAACACATCTCTACTTGAAGAAACTCCACATACCACATCTCAAGTTGGAGGTACAACATCATTTACATGTCAATATCAAGTTATGCCATTGATTTCACATCTGATTGAAGGTATTCCATCTATCCTTGATGTTGTTGGAATTCCTATTGTTGACACAACTTTACCTTTGAGAACTCCTCCAAGAGTTTTGCATAGAAAACCTAAATATTTGATTGATATTGATGCTAATATTTTGAAACCAATGACATATAAGATTCCAAAATGTACATGTCAAAGATATGCAAAGAGGATATGGAATTTATTTTTTGAGAAGCTAAGTGAGGCTAGAAGATGTCAACTATTTATTGAAATTATGAGACAACTCAATTTTAGGCCCACCATGAAGATTCTTGAGCTAAGAACATCAAAAGACACAAGTGAGAAATCCATTGTAAAGAATTTGATGAGTGCATACAAGAGCGTGGGTTCTACCTCAGGCACGGAAGATAGTTTTCCACATGACGTGTGATGACAATAACATTGTTAAGTAGTCAAAATAGGAATAAGATGAACCTTTAAAAGATGAGTAAATTTTTGAAAATTAGTAGATCATCTCTAATGAGATCCAAAAGAAGGCGTGAAAGAGTGGACAATCCAAATAGTAATGAGTTATGGGAATTCTTGGGTAGACTACCATGGAAAGATAAAGAAATTTCTCAAGCCTTGAGATCTCTAATACAAGGTTTTTGGAAGGATAACACAAGGGTCTATCCCAATCAAAGAGATGTTGTAAGAAGAATAATTGGTAGTCAAATCCGTGAGCCACATCCAAAGTATTTTTGGATACCACTCAAACCCAATATTTTTTTAAATTTGTAGAGAGGTATCCTCAAGTTAAAATATGTCAAAGGTTTTTTGAAATGCTAAAGATTTTTTATGTCAAAATAAATCACACACACTACTTGTTGTTGTAGAGTACATATTGAGTTTTCTAACCATTATGATGTTTATTAATGTATATGTGTAGATATGCATAATAACAATGTTTTACAAGAATATAACATAATGCCTCTACCTAAATCTTCAAGGGATTTCTTATGTACCATTTTATGTGAAAGAGTGGACGGTCAAATTTTTAACAATAAATCATGTTTGGATGGCACATGTGATCATTGTGGTGGCATGCAACATTTTCCAATTTTCCAACACATGGCTAGTACATATGTAGTTGGAAACAAAATTATGGAATTTGGAAAATACAAGATAGTGGCCTATAGTCTAAAATATAGGAAAGAAGCAAAAAAGTGTGAATTGGTCAGTGATAAGATTCTAGTGTATCAATTTATGGGAATTTTTTGTGATAATGTGGTCTATGAGTATGCAAGGCATACACATAGAGCTAAATGGATAGACTTGCAACTCAAGTTATACAAGGACACATTTCCACTTCATAGCATCATTTCAGTTGTTGACTTCATAGAGAACTACACACTACAACCATAGAATGAGGTGCAATAACAATACTACAACTCCACATAGGTTGCTATATTTATGAATATAAAATTCATTCATGTAAATGATAGTATAGAGGATAATAGGAAGGTATTGCGGGAGTATCACTTTTACATCAATGATGATCACACACATTCTATAGAGTTTGTGCAAGGTTAATTTTAGATGTTCTATGCTAATTTGGCTAGCAGGGGCATATCATTCAATCAACTTATCATATGTTTAGATAATTGTACATCAAAATTCAAGAACTCTAGAATGTTTTACTAGTTGAGAAGGATGCATAGGATCAACGGTGTTCAGCATATGGGGAATTTATCAGAGGTCAAGCATGCAAAGAGAGAGCATGATGGTGCAGATGCATGTATCAAAAATTCCTTAGCACGAGAAGAGTCAAAGAACAAATATAGTCCAAATTTTATAGATGAAAAATAAATTGTCTAATGGTGCAATCATGCAATGGGTCTAGGTAATGAAGGTAACTCTTTAGTTTACATTTTTTTCGGTTGGTAGATGATACTAGCATTACAAAATATGAGGATTTTTGTACACTAATAGGATCAAGTGAGATAAACTCTTTTAGAAGCTCCAATATAGATACATGGACTATCCATACATGGAATATGGCATGATTTTGTTTTGCATGTACACTTTAAGCATGGAATGATTGCAACTCAAAAGAGTGGGTTGACGATTGGTCTGTAAGAATTTTGCATGTACACTTCAAGCATGGAATGATTGTGACTCAACATATTGGGTTAACGATTGGTATGTAAGAATTCTAACCCTGATTGACACATGTCATCTCTCGAAGGCTCTACAAATCACAGAGATGAAATCATCCATTAACTTTGATCATGTATCAAATCTACTAGAACTAGGTAATATATCTTCTTGCATAGTTAATACACAATTCCTACTTTTATCTTACTTTTTTGTTTTATTGTGATGTTCATTAAATACATCTAACTAGATGAACATATCAATGTAGGGAATTTTTATGTAGTGATTGCAAATGAATACAATGAAGAGGGAACATATTATTACTTGTGTCTTTGTATCAAGGCCAAAAGGAAATTGGAGTACCCAATTATAGATGGAGAAAGCATCGAATATCCTATAGGTTTGGTTGTTGTTATTGGAACATGGATTAGAAGGTACCCAATTAAGAATGCTCAAGTTTGGCTGTTAGAGGACTTTGACATGCATAAGAAGATTCTTCACTACTCCAACCTTGTCGTCACAGCCAACATTCACTTTATCAAATATGGGGGTAGACTTGTGAACAAGAACTTGTGGAAGGTGCATGGGTTTGTCCATGAGGCAATACTTGATAGAATACAGAGTAGAGAAGACCTGGATGGTTCACTGGATTGATTTGTAAGTATGCACATTGAATTTTTAAAGTCATGTTATTGATCACTATTTTCTTTCATATTTGGTTAATTTTAGTGTATAAGGGTTTCATATAAACATTAGTGAATGATAGTATCTTTATCCATAAAAAATTGATCATGAATTAACTATCATAGTTGATCTGTTTGATACATATAATTAATATTTACTATTTATGTTGTATTTGAGGATGTATACTAGCATTATGAGGGTTTGAACTTTCTATTTGGAAGTGTAATTTGATTGTACAAGGGTTTGCAATATTGCATTATTGTTAATCAACTAGGGTTTGGCATCTACATTGGTCTTTGCTCATTGTTAATATTCTCTTGTTTCCTTTCAATGCATAATGCATAATGTTCATAGTTTCAATGCATAATATTCATAGTTTATAGTTTCATTTGTTTGATTTGTTTGATTGATTTGTTGTGATGTATAGGTATAAGGGTTTAGTTGTTGTTCTGCTTATGACTTCCAATGCATTTTTTTGAAGACTAATGCCTTGAGTGCTTACTACCCCTATGGAGGATAGTGGCATTTGATTATCTTCCATTATTTTTCAACACTATTAACCAAAACTCATGGCTACCCCCTTTATCTATGGCTTCCCCATTTTGATCAAGTTGCTTCCCCCTCATTTTCAAATATTGATATATACCATTTTGCATGAATGTCATCATGCATTTATCTTCTTGATATGATTACTTAATTTTCATTTGAGCTTACTATCCTATGCCAATGGACTTTTTTCTCTTTACAATTATTGTTGATGATCCCTTTGCCAACCGTTATTGATTTGATATGGCAAGGATTTCATTAGGGTGACTATCTTCTATGCATTTGAATGTACAACATACTACCTTATGGGACTGCTCTTCCCTCTTCAAGACATTTGCAACCTACCATGTTTTCTCCACCACTTCCCTTCAATGCATCTTTTCAGGCCTCCCTTTGAAACAATTCAATGACAATTCAATGATTGGATTTGACAGAAGACTATTACATTAGCACACAGAACTTGTTAGCTTGACTGACCTCCCACACCTGGTTTATTTCAGAATCATCCCTTTATATAAGTACTACCTTTTTCAAGACTTGAGGTGGCTTTCCATTGTTCATATTGATATTTTCCTCTTTATTACATCTCTTAAAATAGCTATCTCTCTAAATTTTGGTTGTCCATGTGTCTTCTTCATAGCCATTTATTTACTTAGGACTATTTTGATCAATGTCGCTGCCTTGGAAAGCCACCATAGGTGTTATCAACTATCAAAAAATGAGTTTGAGAAGAAACTTAAGACTTTGTTCAAAGTAACTTTAGTTGTAGCACATGCTTATTATGCAAAGCAACTTGAGCATTTGTTGGAATTTGATGTATAGAAGACTAGATGGTAGTTTTACAACTTGCAACTATACTTGTGAGGCCTATGGATACTTGACCTACACCATTTGGTATTAGATAAAGGATGAACCCTTTTGAATGTCGATGTGGTGAGAGATATGGTTTAAGAAGAGAGGATAAAGGACTTTCAAATGAGATGGGGATGCAACACATGTAAAAATTATGAGATGCATCATAGGTAGATTGGAAGTAATGAATGTAACACAACACATGAGAGTGCCTATTGCAAATGTGAGTAAGAATGAATAATTTAGTGATGAAGAAGTAGATGAAGGAATAGATGAGTAGGAAATTAGGTTCTTGAATGCAATGGATAGAGATTCAAAAAAAATTCAAGTGGACCTACCTAATTGTAGTTGTGGCTTTAATTTGGAGGAGTTGATTGATTGGATTTTAGAAACAAACAATTAATTTTATTTAGAATCAGCTAAAGAAGCTAGTTAGGTGAAGATTCTAGCTACAAGGCTTAAGGGGTATGCATATCTATGCTAGAATCATGTGAAACTTGAGAGACAAGGAAAAGAAAAAGTGGATATTAAAACCTAGAGGCCATAGAGGGAGCCTTTCAATTTCACTAAAAGGTATACAAAATTTTTTTTAGAAGGATTAATAAATTGAGAGAAATTGGTAAATCCTCAAGGGGAAGAGTAAAATCCAATCTTCGATGTGGCTATGAAGATAATCAACAAGAAACAAGCACTGACATAGATAGTAACCAATTAGGATGGGGAAAAAATGACTACTCTAGAAGTAGAGAAAAATTTTAAAGAGGAAGAGGAAGAAAATTTTATGGAACATGCTTTAAGTGTGGAAAATCTAGACATAGGGAATTTGAATACCCTAAAACCTAATAAAGTAGAAAAAATAGGAGAAAAGAAACAAGATTTCACATAGCTCAAGTTGGGAATGAAAGTGTGACAAGTGAACACTAGTTATGATGTATGCTTAACACAAAATCAAGTTTTTCAATGTTAACATGTATTCCATTCAACCTAATGCATATTTCATACTCCATTCAAACAATCAAATATAAGATTCATTTTCATTCAATTATGATGCATAAATAAATTCATTAAGCATGGCATAAAATTTTGATGTATAATGGAAATATGATTTACGTCATTTAACCCTAATACATAAGTAAACTAAGACTCATCATGAAACTTTCAAAGGGGTGTAACTTTCATTCCACAACTCATGCAACCAAACTGAAAGCTCCAACACATTCATATGGGTATGTTTAGGTTTGACATGGTCCTATTTTGCATCTAAATGCATTGAAATAGTCCAAGCTACATTGTATTGGTGATATCCCTTAAGAGTCCAAAGTGAAAAAGGGAAGCAATCTTTGATGAGTAGTTACTTAGAAACCATGTCATGTAGAAACATTCCTTCTAAGGGTACAAGATCATGTTGGGCCCCTCTACAATAACTTCTCTTGGTTTTTGATATCTCTAAGGAATTTTCCTATGGTGTCAACTTTATTGTTGATGGAAAAAGTGTCAAATGCAAGCAATGTAAAGTTGTAAAGGGGTGTAACTTTCATTCTACAACTCATGTGACCAAACCAATAGTTCCAACATGTCCATATGGGTACATTTAGGCTAGGAATGGTCATCTTTCACACCTAAACATGCTGAAATAGTCTGAGCTACATTGAACCGATGAAATCCCTTAAGAGTCCAAAGTACAAAAGGGAAGCAATATTTGATTAGAAATTACTCAGAAACCACGCTGCTTAGAAACATTCTATCTGAGGTTACATCACATTGGGCCCCTCTACAATAATCTCTCTCGGGTTTTGATATTTTTGAGGTGTTTTCTAATGCTATCAACTTTTTAGTTGATGGAAAAGTGTCAAATGCAAGCAATGTAAAGTTGCAAAGGGTTGTAACTCTCATTTTACAACTTATGCAACCAAACTGATAGTTCCAACATATTCATATGGGTATTTTTAGGCTATGCATGGTCCTCTTTCCCATGCAAAATTTTTTGAAACAGTTCAAGCTACATTGAACTAACAAAATCCCTTAAGAGTCCAAAGTGCAAAAGGGAAGCAATCTTTGACTAGTAGTTACTCGGAAACCAAGTCACTTAGAAACACTCTATCTTAGGATACAGGATCACATTGGGCCCCTCTACAATAGCCTCTCTTATTTTTTGATATTTCTGAGGCATTTTCCCATGGTGTTTACTTTTTAGTTGATGGAAAAAATGTCAAATACAAGTAATGTAAAGTTGCAAAGGGGTGTAACTTTCATTCTACAACTTGTGTAACCAAACTAATAGTTCCAACACATGTATATGGGTATGTTTAGGCTAGGAATGGTCCTCTTTTGTACCGAAACATTTCAGAGTGGTTCGAACTAGATTGCACTAGCAATATCCCTTAAGAGTCTAAAGTGCAAAAAGGAATCAATCTTTGGTGAGTAGCTACATAGAAATTATGTCACTTAGAAACACTTCATTTGAGGCTACGAGATCATGTTGGGCCCCTCTATAATAATCTCTCTTTTTTTTAATATCTCTGAGGTGTTTTCCTATGGTATCGACTTTTTAGTTGATGGAAAAAGTGTTGAATGCAAGTAGTGTAAAATTGCAAAGGGGTGTAATTTTTTTTTTACAACTCATGTGACCAAATAGACAGTTCCAACACATCTAGATGGGTATTTTTAGGCTAGGAATGGTCCTCTTTTGCACCTAAATATTCCAAAATAGTTCGAGCTGCATTGAATTGATGAAATCCCATAAGAGTCCAAAGTGGTAATGGGCAACAATCTTTGATGAGCAGTTACTCAAAAACTACGACACTTAGAAAATTTCCTTTTGAGGTTATGAGATCACATTGGGCCCCTCTACAACAAACTCTCATTTTTCTATATCTCTGAGGTGTTTTCTGTGGTGTCAACTTTTTAGTTGATGGAAAAAGTGTCAAATGCAAATAGTGTAGAGATCAAAAGGGTGTAACTTTCGTTCTACAACTCGTGCAACCAACCCATAGTTTCAACACATCCAGATGGATACATTTAGGATAGGAATGGTCTTTTTTCACACTCAAACATGCCAAAATGGTTTGAGCTACATTGTATTGGTGGTATCCCTTAAGAGTTCAAAGTGTAAAAAGGCAACAATCTTTTACGAGCAGTTACTCAAGCATTGTGTCACTTAGAAATATTCTATCTGAGGCTACGAGATCATGTAGGACCCATCTACAATAATCTCTCTCATTTTTTATATCTCTAAGGAATTTTCCTATGGTATTGACCTTTCAATTGATGGAAAAAGTGTCAAATGGAAGTAAAATGTAAAGTTGCAAAGGGGTGTAACTTTTGTTCTGGCAAGTAAATACGTGCAACAAATCAACAGTTCCAAATCATATTTGGCGGGTATGTTGTGACTAGGAATGGTCCTTTTTCTACACCCAAAACATGCTAGAGTGGTCTCATACATTGAACTAACGAGGATCCCCTTAAGATTCCAAAGTGTAAAAAGTAAACAATCTTGACTATCAGTTACTCGCATTATCTATGTAACTTAGAAATATTCTATTTGGAGGATACATGGTCATATAGGCCTTCTATAATAACCTCTCTCTTTATTTCTTTTTTTTATATCTGAGGCATTTTTCTTGTGGTGTCAAATTTTCGCTTGATAGAAAACATGTCAAATGCAAGCAATGTAAATTTGCAAAGGGTGTAACTTTCATTTTGCAACCATACAAAACCAAACCAACAATTCCAACATATCCAGATGGGTATGTTTAGGCTAGGAATGGTCCTTATTTGTACCCAAACACACCAAAATAGTCTGAGCTACATTAAACCAACATTATCCCTTAAGAGTACAAAGTGTAGAAAGGCAACAATCTTTGACAAGCAGTTAATTAGACAACATGTATCTTAGAAACATTACATATATGGCTATGAGATCAAGTTGGGCCCCTCTACAATAACCTCTCTTGGTTTTTGATATCTTTGAGGAATTTTCTCATGGTGTCAACTTTTCAGTTGATTGAAAAATTATTAACTGCAAGTAGTGTAAAGTTGCAAAGGGGTGTAGCTTTCGTTCTGCAACTTGTACACCAAAACCAATAGTTCCAACACATCCAAATGGGTACATTTAGGATAAGCATGGTCATGTTTTGTACCCAAACATGTCAGAGTAGTTTGAGCTACATTACACCAGAAGCATGAAGCATACATGCGAACACATGAAGTATACATAGGAAGCATGAGGCATACATGTGAATACATGTAATCCATGAAGTATATATAGGAAGCATGAATCCTACATGTGAATACACATAATGCATGAAGTATACATAGAAATCATGAAGCATACATGTGAATACATAAAGTATATGTATGGAGCATGAAGCATACACGTCAATACATGTAGTACATGAAGTAGACACAAGAAGCTTGAAGCATACACATCAAGACATGAAGTATACACATGAATCATGAAGAATACACATGAACACATGAATTATATAATGGAAGCATGAAGCATACACTTGAATACACATAATATGTGAGGTATACACAAGAAGCATGAGGCATACACATGAATACATGATGTATACACATGAATCATGAACAATACATGTGAACACATGAATTATACATTGGAAGCATGAAATATACATGAATAAGTGAAGCACAAGTACTCAAATAAACATAAGATGTGAAGTATGGACATGAATACAAAGCATACACATGACAACACATAAGTCACAAAGTATACACGTAATTTGTATACACTTGAATAGACATAACTCATAAGTTGCAAGTCATGAATTATACATATGAATACATGTTACAAGTCACAAATTATAAAGTATTCACATGTATACACATAAGTAACAAAGTATGAATATGCATAAGTCACCAGTATACACATGAAATGCACACTCATGTAGAAATTTATTATTGGCCTACTTAAGAAGGCTAAATAGTTTATTAAAGAAGCTAACAGGTTTATTAGCCTTAACTGCGGGATTTTTTAGATAATTAAATGTCTACTCATTAACATTTGCCATGAATGTTAAAAAGCTATAAGCACATGTGACAATTTGAATATAATTAAAATCTTCAGTAATTATTTAAGCATCAAATGTAAACAACACCCATGCCAACAACATTCAAGCATACAATTTACACAATACAAATGATAACATCATTCAAGAATAGCAATGGTAAAATAAGATTTGAATTAATCAAAAAGCCATAAGGCTATACAATAATACATGTTGATAAAAGTATACAATATATCAAATAAATTCATACAGGCTTACTACAAAAGAGCCATATGGACATAAAATTTTGCATATATTGATAGTACAAAACATATGTTAAAAAATTCCACGTAGGGATACAAAAAATGACCCCAATACATATTCATTTCCCTCAAGGGGAAGGAAAAATATCACATGTTTCCTTTGACGGTCGGTTGGATGGAGTGTCTATTGGTTCTTTTGTCTTTCGAATGTGCTCGCTAGTCCTCCTCTCTTCACTCATCTATAGTTACAATTGATACAATAAGAAGTATAAATGTTAATATATAGAAATTGAACTATGGAATAGCATATAGCAAAATAATCACTTACCACAAACAAATAATCATCATGCTCATTTACAACATTAGCGTGTTCATGATCTAGAGTGAAAACCACCTGTAGCAACCATCAAGATAGCAATTAAAATTCATACAAGTATCATGGAAATTTTCAATAATAGGCCATAGAAAAGAAAATATAATGTCAAATTGACTAATCTGTCACATATCACTCTCAAAGGATCAGAACTGGCCATTGTTGTAGCGACTCCATCATCCATCATTCCACCAACATCACCTGGGCTATATAATGTTAACATCTAAAAATGAAACAAAAAATGTGATGTTTTTTATCACTTTCATTAGTTTTTTTATTTAATTAAAAGCATAGAAAAGGTAGTGAACTATTTTTAAAAATTCCTCAAAGTAATGTGGTCTCATGGTGATGGTAAGAATTGATGAATTCCATGCCAAGAAAATTTCTTTGGATTGTCTTGATGTCTATTTTTGGATTGATTATAAGGTAGTTATTAGGGTCTTTTTGAAGGTATATAACCATACATTTCCCATGGAATCCATAAATAAAGGATAAATTGTTGATATTCATTGGATGTTACAGAAAGGTCTATTGAGAGACCACATGATGACAAATATATTTCACCTACTTTATACAAACTTGTAGCAAATAAGGAGATTGTGGAAAATGGAGGTACAAATTTGCAAAATTTGGAGAGTTTCAAAGACGTCATCTTCATATCCCCATAATACAAATCTTGCATGTAATCTCATTATGGCAAGTATGTCATAAGTTTGTTTCAAGTGTGAAAGCTATTATGCTCCCATTTAGGTATCTTTCATATCCTTTGATTTCTTTAGGAGAGAAAATGTATTCGATGATGAGTGGTATTATGCATAAAATAGATACAAATAATGATGGATACATTAGATATGAAGAGTTCATAGCAATCCTACAACAAACTGGAAAAAACACTACAATGATCCTTGAAAATAGTTTTTAAAGGACACATGTGACAAAAGATAAGGGTTTTAAAGCTTGTTGAAGCCATGGCATAATGGTCACACATCGATACAAGTATAAAGATTGTTAGAAAAGATTAGTTTAGATAAAAATGTGCTATTTTATTCTGAGGTTCTGTAGGAATGGTGCATGTATCATGAACACTCCAATCCTAATTTTTCATCATATCAATTCTACTAATTTAGTTATTCTTACATTTCAAAATAGAATTTAAGAAACAAAATTAAATGAACTTGTTGAATTTTACTTGAGTATCAATGTCGAATGTTTCATTTAGTAATACATCTGTCATAACCATCTTCTATGTAGTTGATGTATGTTGTGTAGCTACATCCTAATCACTCTCACCATCATACGTGTAAACAACACTGTAAGACTGAAAATGGTGGGGTGGAACTCTGAACCTAGAAGTCTCATCCACATCAGCCTCTACTAGAGGCAACACACCCTATAAAATTCTTTGAGTGAGCGAGATAATCAACTCTAGCATGTCCACCTGAACACTTTCCTTCACAATGGAAGGAGAAACGACATGCTCCACCATGGGTTTGGCCAAGGGTCTTGGTGCCAATTGTGGATTATTCTTTCCACTCTATCTATCATATGTGGAGCCCCCTCCTGTACCCTGAAATTCTAAAATGTAAAAATAATTTGGCACCTTATTAAAGACAAACTCACAATATATTTTCCTCAAAAAATACTATGGTACCTTGTAGTTATTGTATGGAGTTGGTAAAAAACCATCCATCACCACTCCCAAAACTTATTTTTTATTCATTCATGGTGGCACCAATGGATGGGGAACCTCTTGCATGCATGTGATAAAGGTGCATTGGTTCTTGGGTCTATAAAAAGGGCACACAAGTTGGCTTTGCTAATTTTTTATTTTTCCACATCTGCATATGAAAGTCCACTAGCATAAAATTATTTTAATTCATCCCTCTTATTCAATCAAAAATTAATTTTATTACTCATTTATCCTACATCTGATATAATCGACTCCAACGATTCGACAATCCCTCTCCTATAAGGGTGGGATTTAGCATGCTTAGTTAATCTTCCAATTAATTGTTCAATCTATCTTTTGTTGTTTTCAATTTGATTTAAGATATTTTCTTGGGTTCCTTGTGGACATGCCTACGAACTAGCAGAGGGGTTTGAGGTTGTTCATGTTTGGGAGGCTCTTCGTGAGAGGGTTATTGTGAATTTTCAATGTTTGGAGGTGGAGAATGATTCCCTAGAAATTAAAAAATAAATAAAATAAAAACCTATTTCAATCTACATTCTAATTCAAATTTGAAATTAAAAAAAAGAAATACATTTGTTCAATCTATTTGATCTCATTGACATCTTGGTGACATCCTCGCAAAGAATCACAAGAGAAATTTGATCTCCTTTTGGAAAGCATGAGTTGGAAGGGTAGAAAATGAGAGCTAGGGTCACAAGTTTGCAAAAAAATGAGTTTCTAATGCTTGATTTATTTTTAAACAACTTTTACATTTGGCAAGTGTCAAATTTGGCACTCTCCAAATTCTTAAGTTGTTTGGCACTTGCTAAATGCTCTATTTTTTTTTTGCACAATGTGGCACCTTTTTTGTGTCATAGATTGGTGCACACACCCTAGAATGTTTTATTTTAGAAGTCTTCCATCCCTTGGTTGCATCTCAAAACATAATTCATTTTCCCTATTTATGATTTTCTCCATCCACTATTACAATGTTAAATCATAACAATCAACAGTGATGAAGATGCTTTGCTATAGATTTTTTTGTTAGATGATATTCCTGAGAAAATGTTGGGTGATCCCATAATAGTGGTTTATAATTTTTGGCCAAACTGGACACTGAAATTATTATTTTTAACTAAATCTTCACATTCGGGCACCTATAGCGGCTAAACTGTGAGGAATTTGAAGATGGTGCAAACTAGAGTCTCATCAAATTTTGTCTGTAGATTCTAAAAATATTTTTTCAAAATTTTGGAATCAATTGTACTTCTTTTTCCATCTCCCACTTAGGTAAATAGATTTTTTTCTAAAAACAACATTTTTAAAAGTGGCACACAATCAGACATAATGCATAACTTTTTTTCCACGGCTGATAAAAATTCTAATTTTTCAAATTTAGATTTGTAACTCTGATTCAGGTGCTTCCACTTGGTTAGATAGTTTTTATTGAATATTTTTTCCTTTAATCATGTTTCCTTCACAGTCAAATGAATTGCATCTGTGACACAACGCTGGATCAGATAACTTAATTTTGCGTCAAAAATTTAATTTAATTCTTTTTTTTGTTGATCAAGGACTCTCAATAGCTGGTGTACCCATATTTTTCAATTTTTTGATAATCTTATATTTTTCCATATGTGAAGAACAAAGAAATTCATTTTCGATGAAAACCCTATGTTTAATAAAACTTAAAAAACAAATACATAACAAAACCAAAACATATTAAAATTATATTCATTGGATAGCTTGTTCTGGGGAATACCATAATAATTTGAAATAAATTTTAAATGAATTCATTTGATCCTTGAAAATCTAACCAAAGTGATTTTTATCAAAGATTTTGATAGGGTAAAGGAGACGTGATTATATAGGTATGGCTCAAACTAGCTAAGTTCCTATCCAAGGGGTTTGATCTTAAGGTGATTTGATGAAACCCTCTTCAAGTGGAATCCTTAAAATGGAACTTTTTAATGCTTAAATCATTATATTTTCTAAAAATATGTGATTTCAGCTAAAATTTGTTCCTCTCAGGAATTGTAAACCACTATTATGACAACACCCTGTTTTGAGTAGCATTCAGTAACTAGATTTACAACTCATTTTCTACTTTGATGTCATATTTAATTAGTCAAACCTAATGTTCTCAAGTCACTATCCTTAATATTACTATCCTTGGGATTTTCTAGCTTTATCATTGATTCTTCATTAGGTACAAGCTTCACTTACATATCCTACACATCAATTGAGAGATCACAAGCTCGATTGAAACATTATGGAGGGGTGTCATATTTAGACTTTTTTTATCTATTTTCCTTCACCACCATTGTACACATTCGTAGAAATTTAAAACATGATTTTTTTCCTTTTGAATTTGTAACTACCTACTTGGAGACACATTTAATGAACATGAGCAAGGGGAAATGAAAGATAACATGTTTAAGTGGGATTTTTGAAGTTAAAATGAGTTGTAAGAATTTATTATGGGATTTTGAGTGTTGCACCTAGTTTTAGGCAATATTTTGAGAAGTTTCCATATTTTTGGATTTTTGGAGAACAATAATAGAAGAAAAAGAAGGAATGGAGGATAGAACAAAAGAATAGAGAGGGCAGTAGAAGAAAGATCAAAAAAATAGAAAGAGGAAGGCACAAATGAGCTATTCCAAGAAAAGAGGAAGAAAGAAGAGGGAAACAAAAAAAATTAGATTTATCCCAATTCTTGTAAATATGTACAAATTATTGCAAATGATTGTAATTTTTGAGTTATTTGAATTATAATATTCTTATTTTACAATTTTGTGCTTGCAACAATAGGTTGTTACTTGCAACTTTAGATTTATTTTCTTGCAACATAGTGTTTGATCCCTATAGCTTTTTTTGTGTCCCTTTAGATCAATATTTCACATGTAGAAAGTTTTCAAACCACTATAGAGTTTGTGTGAGTTTCTTACAGAAACACTACCTCCCTTCTCTATCTAATATCTCTCATTGGCTGAGTTATTGGGTGCTTGTGAGGAGGTGGGTGTAATCAACATTGTATCAAAGCTCAGTTATAGCTCTAGGAAGGAAGACAATGAATTAAAATTGGGGTTGAAGGAACCCCTGATATTTGTGACTATGGGTGCATCCTTACAACAAGGGATATTGTAGCTAGATGGATTACAGTAACAATAAAATAGAGTGAAAGGAGATTTAGGGTAGAAAGATGCTACCAACAAGAAGGATGGTGGAGGTTGTAGTTATAGTAGTAGGAAAGATAGATGAGGTAGTAGATTATCTAAGGGGAGTGCAAACAAGAATATATATAATATAAGGTGGAATGAGGAGAGGTAAGGAAACATGGTAGGAAAAGAAGGTAAAGATGCAAATAGAGATATGGATACAAGAGAAAAAAGACTCATAAGGTTTATTTCTAACATTGGGAGAGGAAAAAGGATGGATTTACCAAGCTTTGTAGGAAGTATAGAACCAGATGAGCTAATATATTTGGTAATTGAGATGGAGGAATACTTTGAATATGATGAAGTGGAGGACCTTAAAAGAGTGAAGGTTATTGAAACAAAATTGAAAGGTCATGGAACACTTTGGTGGAAAGAGGTATAAGTTTAGAGAAGAATAAATGGTAGAGATAAGATCACTTGATGGGATTAAATGGTGAGAAAGATGAAGGTTAAATTTATATGTAGTGATTATCAACTTGTTCTTCTTAAGATATTGTAAAATTAAAAAAAAAAAAGAGTTAAGTGTGAAGACTTATACATAGGAGTTTTATATAAAAAAAAATGAAATCTAGTCATAATGAATTTGACCATGAAAAAGTGGCTAGATAAAATAA
The DNA here is from genome assembly GCA_007258455.2 of Sequoia sempervirens. Lineage (NCBI taxonomy): Eukaryota > Viridiplantae > Streptophyta > Pinopsida > Cupressales > Cupressaceae > Sequoia > Sequoia sempervirens. The sequence continues at coordinate 130,697 of VDFB02322202.1, read as the reverse complement.
TGGATTGAGGCTGAATATTCAATATGAGATAAATATGGTAAGGTGGTGAACTATGGAAGAAATATATCAATATTCCCTAAAGGAAAAGAAGAAATAGACTCGAAGGAAATGAAAAATTAAAGGAAGAGGTGGGTTTAGTAAAGGAAAAGGGCAACAACATAAAAACTATAGCCATTGTAAGAAGGTCATCCCTTCAAAAGGTCAAAAGGAGAGAGATGAAACAAGACCAAGACCATACCCTATGAGAGGTAAAGGTAGATATGGAAGAGGCCAAGGCAAAGGATTCCAAGGTACATTTTTCACATGTGGATAGTTAGGACATACATTTTATGAATGCCCACAACACAGTCAAAAATGATCAAGGAGAATAGAGGCTACAAGTACACATATCCAAAGTGGATATCAGTTAAAAAAGGTCTATTAGTCAACCAGATGAACCTAATATAGGTGAAAAACTTATGATGAATAGGTCATTGATGAAGCCAACCAAAAGAGAAGATGAAATTTTCAAAAAAAAAAAAAAAAATTAAGAAAATATGTAAGGAAATGGGAAAATGTTGTACGGTCATAATAAAATTTAGTGGTAGAACTAATAATTTCGTTTCAATTGAAATGATGGATAAATTTTGGTTAAAAAGAACTCAACCTACCCCTTACAAGGTGTCATGGTTAAAAAGGGGCACCAAGTCTTGGTTGATCAACAATGCCTAATGAATTTTTGAATAGGCACTTATGAAGATGAGATATGGTGTGATATCATTCCTATAAATGTATGTCACTCACTCGTAGGAAGATCATGGCAATTTTATAGGAAGGAAATTCATGATGGGAGAGAAAACAATCACACTTTGGGGGGGAAATTAAAGAATACATGCTCTTACACCATTAGTAACTAAGGAAGAAGAGGTGGAAAGTGGTCCAAGAATGTTGCTAGTGACAAGAAATAAATTTTTGAAGGAGATTAAGGAGGCAAAAATATGTTTTGCAATGGCTCCCAAGGTGCTATAGGTAAATGAAACAACTAACAACAGTGACATACCTTTAGAAGTAAAGGGATTGCTACAGGAATTAGATGAGACTATGTCCCAAGAATCATCAGAAAGACTACAACCTATGAGGAGCATTAGCCATCATATTTATTTGATCCCAAGGGAAATTTTACCTAACAAAGGTTCTTATATGATGACACCTACAAAAAATGAAGGGGTGAACACGCAAGTGCAATAACTATTGGAAAGAAGACTAATTAGAGAAATTCTTAGCCCATGTGCAATACCAGCTATGTTAAAACCAAAATGGGATGGTGAATGGAGGATGTGTATAGACACAAGAGCCATCAAGAAAATAACAATTAGGTGTCATTCTCCTTTTCCAAGAATGGATGATCTCAAGGATTGTCTGGGGAAGACTAAGTATTTAAGAAAAAAATTATTTAGAAAGTGGGTATTATCAAATTAGGATAAGAGAAGGTGGTGAGTGGAAGACTTCTTTTTAAAAAAAGGAGGGAAAATTTGAGTGGTTGGTAATGCCTTTCAAATTAAAAAATTCACCCAACATGTTTATATGATTGATGAATGAAGTGTTTAAACCATTTTTAAGAAAATTTGTGGTTGTTTATCTTGATGACAAAGCAAAGAGGAAAATTTATTGCGTATTAGATAAGACTTACAAAGGCTCAAGGAGGAAAAGTTATTGATAAATTTAAAACGTGCAGTTTTATGAAGGAGAAATTTGTTTAATTGAGATATATTATCTCACCATAAGGGTTGCAAATCGATCTAGAAAAAGTATGTGTTATAATTGAATGACCAACACCTAGGAGAGTGCAAGAGGTTTGAAGTTTCCATGGTTTGATCAAATTTTATTGTAGATTTATTCAAAATTTGAGTGGGATATGTGCACTCATAACTAAAACCATAAGGGGAGACAAAAGGGAGTTTAAGTGGAGAAAAAGAAGAGGTATTTTGTTTATGATCAAGAATCATATGTTATAGTGAAATATTTAAAGAAGTGGCATCATTATTTTCTTCCAAATGATTTTATTATTTGCATGGATCATCATGGTTTGTAGTTTATTAATAGTCAAACCAAGCTTATCCAATGACACATGAGGTGGGTAGAATTCCTACAAGGGTATAATTGTTTTTTCAAACATGGATGTTTTTTAACATAAAAGTGGAATTTCAAACAAAGTAGCAGATGCATTAATTAGGAGAGAAACATATTGACTAAAATGAGAGCTGAAGTAGTTGGGTTTGATGCTATGAAAGAGTTATACAAAGATGATTTGTACTTTAAGCATGCATGGACATGTATGGAGCCTACTAGTGTGGATAGGACAACATGGATGGATTATTTATACAAGATGGATTTCTATTTAAAAGACAACAACTATGCATACCTCAAGGATCAATGAGAGCATAATTTAATAAGAGGAAAGCATTGTGGTGGTTTAGCTATACATTTTAGATATGATAAAACATAGCACAACTAAGTGAAAGATATTTTTGGCCAAGGATGAGGGAAGAAATCAAAAAATGTGTTCTAGGATGTCAAGTTTGTTAATATGCCAAAGAAGGGAGTCAAAATATAGGACTATAATAGCCATTACCTATACTAGATAAACCATACGAAAATGTAAGAATGAGTTTTGTGATTGGATTGCCAAGAACACGGTGAGGTAACAATTCTATTTTGTGGTTGTTGATATATTTTTTAAAATGGATCACTTTATAGTGTGGAAGAAGATAAATAATGCCACACATGTAGAAAAATTATTTTTCATGAAGGTTGTTAGGTTATGTGGCTTACCAAAAAGTATAGTTTTAGATCATGAAATTAAGTTTGTAAGACATTTTTGGAGGACACTTTGGAAATAATCAGGTATTGATTTAAAGTTTTACTCTACATGTCATCCTCAAATGGATGGGGAAACTGAAGTTGTTAATCAGAGCCAAGGGAATTTGTTAAGATGTTTAGTGGGCAACAAGCCTAGGTAGTGGGACTTGATATTGCCACAAGTTTAATTTGTATATAATGACTTAGTCAATAAAAGTACAAGGATTCATTTTAAATTATTTTTGGATACAAACCTAGGGGTATTTTAGAATTGATGGAGCTTGCAAATACTAAGGGTTATAAGAGAAGTGTTGGAGGGAAATAATATGCTAAATGCATGCAAGATTTGCACCAAAAATTCAGAGAAAAACTTAGTTGGAGCAACTAGCAGTGTAAAGAGAAAGATAATTTGAAAAGGAGAGAAAATTATTTTAATGTGGGAGATATATTATTGGCACATCTATGAAAGGGAATATTTCTCATCCATACCCGTAACAAGCTCAAGTGGAAGAATATTGAATCATGCAAAATTATCAAAATGTTTTCACCAAATGCTTATGAATTGAAGCTACCTACAAGTTTGGAAATCTCTCCAATTTTTAATGTTTTTTATTTATATAATATGACATAGAGGCATCACAACAAAAAGAAAAACAAAAAATATTCCTAGGTGATCCCACAAAGTTGGTTTACAATTTCTGGGAGATTCTTATTTTTGCTGAAATCACATATTTTTAGAAAATATAATAATTTAAGCCTTTAAAATTTTCATTTAAAGAATTTCAATTGAAGAGGGTTTGATCAAACTACCTTAGATCAAACCCCCTTGGATAGAACCCCGCTAGTTTTAAACCATACCTATAACGGAGTCTCCTTTACCCTATCAAAATGTTGATGAAAAATAACTTTTGATTTACCTTATGAGGGATCAAATTAATTCATTTAAAATTTATTTTTTGTATGTAGTCCTTATTATAAGCTTCCCAAAAGTATAATTTTAAATAAATTTAATTTTATTATTATATTTATTTTTTATTTCTTGTGAATGTAGGTTTTTCACTAAAAATCAAACTCTTTGTTCTGCACATGTTAAAAAATAGAAGATTGTCAAAAAAAAAATTGAAAAATATGAGTGCACCAGATATTGAAGTCCTTGATCCAACAAAAAAAATAAAAAATTATTTAGATGCATACAAAAAAAGTTACGCATTATACAATTGCACTATGTCTAAATTGTAACTGGTTTGACTTCGAAACTTGATTAAAGAAAACATATTCAATAAAAAATTATCTAACGAAGTGGAAGAACTAGATATCAAATTTAAAAATATAAATTTGAAAGAATTATAATTTTATCCTTCATCAAAAAGAATTTTAGTGTTATACAGTGACCATCACTTTTTAAAAATGTTGTTTTTTGAAAAAACCTAGTTTTTTGAGGGAGATGGGAAAAGAAGTGACATCTGATTCCAAAAATTTTGAAAAAAATATATTTAGAATCTACAGACAAAATTTTATGAAACTCTAATTTGTATCATCTTCAAATTCCTCACAATCTAGCCGCTATAGGTGCCCGAAAGTGAAGATTTAGTTAAAAATATATATTTCAGTGTCCAGTTTGGCCAAAAATTGTAAACCACTATTGTGGGATCACCCTCCTACAAAAATGATAGGAGCAGCTACTCAAGAGAGCACAAGAGGAAATTGAATGTATTTTGAATTCTAGAGAGGTTAGAAAGACTAGAGGTAAGGAGTAGAGTGAATATTTAGTGAAATGGAAGGATAAATTAGTGGGGGATTCCATGTGGATAAGACCAATAGAGTCGGATTCAATCCAGTTAATACATGATGACAAAGTTGTTGACCTACAGCAAAAGGATCATTAACCTACAACAACATAGGGTTTTACTTAGTGAGTAGGCACTCAAAAAATTACCTACCCTATATTTCAATGTAGGGGCATCATATTTAGACTTTTTTATCTATTTTCCTTCACTATACCACCATACATATTCATAGCAATTTAAAACTTGATTTTCTCAGCCATTTGAAGTTGTAACTACCTACTTGCAAACACATTTAATGAAAAAAAACAAGGGGATATGAAGGAGAATATGTTTAAGTGAGATTTTTGAACTCAAAATGAGTTGTAAGAATTTATTACATGGGATTTTGAATGTTGCACCTAGTTTTAGGTGGGATTTTGAGAAGAAATTTACAAATATTGGGATTTTTGGAGAAGAAGAATAGGAAAATGATAGAATAGAGGAGAACAACAGAGAAGAACAAAGAGGACAACAAAAGGATAGCAAGAGAAAAATCTAGAAATAGATAAAGGCACAAAGGAGTTGTGCTAGGAAAAGAGGAAGAAAGAAGAGGGCAACAAAACAATTTTTGATTTATCCCAACTCTTTTAAACATGTACAAATGAGTGTAAATGAATGCAATTTTTGAGTTAATTGAAATATAATATTTTTCTTTTATAATTTTTTTCTTTTGGATTGGGTGTATTGTTGTGAATGGTAGATCTTTACAAACTTGTTGCTCTAAAAGGGTTATTTCTTGTGTGAATTTTTTTTAGGATTTTATGTTAAGGTATTCTGTGGTAAAGAGCTTATAGTATATACTTATGTTGTCCTTGTAGCATCTGACTACACATTTGTAGCATCATTTTTGTGCTTGCAGCAATAGACTGCTACCTACAGGTTAGATTTTTTTGTTTGCAACATAGTATTTGATCCTTGCAACTTTTTTTTGTGTCCCTTTAGACCAAGATTTGACTTGCACCAAGTACTCAAACCTTAGGAGAGGTTGTGTGATTTTATTACAACAACACAATCTCCCTTCTCTATCTGCTAGCTCCCATTGTTTGAGTTCTTGAGTTCCTTCGAAAATTTGGGTGTCATCAAAACATTCAATACTTTTTTCTTGAGTGTTATCCTAAAATCAATTGAGAGTGATGGCACCTTCAAATTTTGCAACTTTGAAGTGCCTATGCACTTTCAAGTTGGTGGCAATGGTTAGGTCTACTTCCTATCAAATATTCCTTGTAGCCTATCTTTGATGACTAAAATTTTGCAATTCTAGAATCATCATGCAAATCCATATGGTAGAAAGTTTTTTGGTACATATGGTAGTATGCCTTCTTAGTTTTGTGCTTTCAAGATGAGCTCTAATAGGCTATTTAATGCTTTTCTAACTATGACCGGGCTATATTTTATGTTTTAAAAGGTTACAAATTTCAAAATTATGAGGGTAACCAATTTCTTATTTTGTCCTAAAACATCTTCAGTTTCATTTTCATCAAAAAAAGAGTCCATGTGATGAATTATTTTAATTTGTTTTAGTTGCAACGACCACCTCTAGCGGGCCCATTTATAAAAAAAAGGTACCAAATTTTGGATGGATTGGAGAGATCTGGTTTAAAACCAATGTTTTATTTAATTTATTATGGCTACTCACAAAAATTCAAGGCTCCAGAATCTCTCATTTACGAATAGAAAAATTCCACCATTTTGTCAGTAAGAAAAATTGAATTTTCCACTTTGCAATATTTAAGGAATTTTTAGTGTTGTAGATGTTGTGGGGACACTTGAAAAGCATTATCATATGTTTTATGATGAAATACAAGTTGAAATTTTGCACCCAAAGCTGGTGCAAGAGCATCTGGGTATAGATGCAATCAACATCACACAAAAAATAATTGTTTCAGGAAATGGGTAAGCTTTCATGATGAATCCTTGCATAGACACCTTTTTAAAAGCATCCAAGATTTAATGGTGAATAATTTTTAGTCATATCTTGCATGTTTTGGGAGAATTTAATTTTCTCTGTTCTCGGCTAGCAATTTTGAAGAAAATTATTTTTTTGGGTTTTATTAATGCTAGGACCAAATGACTTGGTGAAAAGCTTAGGAATGTTATTTTACACATCGTGACAAAATTTCATGCAAAGAGGAGCTTATAGAAATAATATATGCAAAAAGTCATTTTTCCTTTTGTGCACTTTGCTACAATTGCATAAAAGAATTTTCTTAAAACAAATTTATGTATGTAGACTCAAAAGTATTATTGGTGGGATTTTAATTGTTTTAATATTAATATTTTGAAATATCAATTTGGTTGGAGTCATTTTCATTCTAAGTGCTACATACAACAAGAGAAATGAAAGGTTTTCAAAGACCCTTCAATGCCTCATATAGGAGTTTGAAAAGAATTTGCAGATTGGAGAAGCTAATAAAAAATAAAATATTGATACAGATTTGAGGTAGATCTCTCCCTGGGGAAATTGAGAGATCTCAGCCCACGAGAGGGGCTTGTGAAGGAAAATCTTGTGGATTGTGAGAGGAAAGAGAGGAGTTTTTTTGTAGATTTTGAGAGGCTATGAGAGGCCATGTTTGTTGCATATTTTTATGATGAGATATTGTATGTAATTTTTTGTTGATTTCAATGAAAGGAAGCATGTGTGTTATTTGCAATATGTTTGAAATCTATTTTTGTGAATTTTAAGTGTGTGTATTTGGCGAAACGTGTCTCTACTGCATCAATTGGTATCGAGAGGAATTTTTTTGTAGAGTTTGAGAGGCCATGATAGGCCAAGTTTGTTATAGATTTTAATGATGAGATAATGTATGTAATTTTTTGTTGATTTCAATAAAAGGAAGCATGTGTGTTATTTGTAATATGTTTGAAATCCATTTTTGTGAATTGTAAGTGTGTATTTGGTGGAGGGTGTTCCTATTGCATCAATTGGTATTAGAGTTAGAGGTCTTGAGTGTGTAGAGTCTACACCAGGACTTGTGGGTGGAAAAGAGAAGTGGTGAAGCTGCGGATAGTAGGTTATGAACTTTGTGCAGGTTGCAGGTTGAGGTTGCATGGAAAGTGTTCGATAAAATGTTTAGAAAGCCAGGAAAATGTTTTATGATGAAGAAAGAATTTATGAAGCCACAAAAAGAGAAGCAAGATCCCATCCAAAGGAGCAATGTGTTTCAACCTATTTTCAAGTCAGGTGGAAAGTGTTGCAGAGTGGTTGTGGACAACAACAAAAATAATTTGGTGTCATTAGAGATGGTCTAGAAACTGAAATTGAAGAGAAGAAAGCATTCAAACCCTTACAGTATTTCTTGGTTGCAAGGAGATCATCAAATATGGGTAAGTGAACAATGTATTATTGATTTTTAGATTCGTAGTTATAAGGATGAGAATGTATGTGATATAGTACCCATGGATATTTTCCATATTTTGTTGGCTCAAACATGGATCTATGATAGAGAAGCTATATATAATGGTAGAGAAAATACATCTAGCATAATAAAGGATGGGGAAGAGTAGGTTTTGAGTCAATTGTAGGGTAAAAAAGAAGAAGTAGTGAAAGAAGTTGCAATAGTATGCCTGGTGTAAGTGTTCCAAGGCTTTCTTACACAACTAGCTAAGAAGACTTTTCCTTGTCTTCGTCTAGGAACCTAATATCTTCTAGGTCCTTGTTAGGCTTAGATGATTAACTAAGTCCTGATCCAACTCCTCTCCAAGAGTCTCACACCTTGTACTTCACCTTGAAGGACTAACACCACTTTGTCATGTGCAAACTCTCTCCTACACTTAGAAGACTCTAAGTGCCAACTTCACACAAAACATTGAATTGACTGTAGGGGTGCCAAACATATTGAAAACATGCCATGCACTTCCAAATGGATCCATCTTGGAGGTTCTCCAAACTCCTTTCCTACCGGTTTCAAGAATTGGTCTTGAGGGGGCCTAATCCCTTGTAGCACTTGATAGAGACCTTTACTTCATTTCTGCCCAAATTTTCCAAACAACTTGAAAAACCAATTCCACATTCGAATACCCTTTTGGATTTTCTAAAGGATTCCAAAGGTTCTAGAATCCTAAGTCCTCCATACATTGGTTTCCTATTATCTAGGTTAAATCAGGTTAAAAGACCTATTTACTAGGACCTCGTTGATTTCTCCCTCAAAACTTAGTCAAATGGATTGTTAGAACCTCAATCCTTCTAGCATGTTAGGGTATGTCTATACCCTACCTGGAACTATACTTGTTTCGTACTGTACCTCAATCCCCCTGCCTAAATTCTTCAATTCATTACTGTCAAACCTCTAACCGGGCACTCTAAGCTCGCCTAGGGCTTGACATTAAACATAGCTATTTCACTCTCCATGACTCCTAACTCTACATATGTATAGACCAATGGCTCCCCTAACACATCTATATATCCTCAAGAGAATCCCATGACTAGATTTCATGGGGGAGCCATAAAAAGACAAGTTGGTCAGGACAGGACCAGTAAAACCCTAAACCTTAACCTATCTATTCAAGACACTAAAACAACTTAAATCAACTTACTTACAAAATGGAAAAAGTTTAGAACTATCCTATGAACACGAATCTAACACTAAATCAAAACATCCAATTCACTTAGTATCACTATCACTCAATAACACTCGGAGTTCACAAAAAAATAGAAATTGCAGAGCTATCTTCTATTCAAAAAAACTTTGATTACAATCTCCCCTTTCTTGAATTCGAGCCTCCTGCATCTTAGATGTCATTCACCATGTTTGTAGGGTATGTTGGTTGATCCCTCACTCCTATCATTTAGGGTATCCTATGTAACCGAGTTGCATGCAACATTTGCCATAATGGCAAATGTTGTCATGACAATTTTGGAACAACATTTGGCAACTTTGTCATTATGCCACCTTCCTAACTCTTAGGACCTCTATCTCCTATATTTCGAGTAACCAACTCCATAAAAGGCCTCATGTCATCTTTCGAACATCATTCATGTGTTTAGAACACATTTAAGACTCAAATCCCAACTTAAGCTCCTAAGGCTAAGCAATGTAAAAACTATTAACAACGACTAACTTTGGTGACCTTAGTCCTAATGACTAACTCACCTAGCCACAGCAATGACCTTCTAAGGTCCAAAACAAACATACAATTACTTTAACTTGGATAATTCCAGATACAATCCCAAAATATCCTAACTATGGAGGTTAGCCTAGGTGTGCTCCTGCACCAATGCCCTAATGGAGGCATAGAGAAAGAGGTTAAAAAAGAAGAGGAAAGTGTAGTAGTGGTTGAGGATAAAGAAGAAAGAGAAGAGGCTATGGCAGAGGTTTTCGAGGATGAAAAGAAAAAGGATATAGTTGTAGAGGAAGATGGTGAAATTGCAGTAGAGGTCGAGGAGCAATGCAATGTTGCAGTAGTTGAAGATGATAATTTTACAATAGTTGTGATCCCTTTGGATGACATGATGGTGCTAGAAGTGGATTTTGAATATGAAAAATTTCTAGTAGAGGATAAGCAAGATGTTGTCATAGTAGCAAAGGAGGAAGAGATAAAAATTAGTTTTCTTGAATCTTGTATGGTAGATTTAAATGAGATGATGAATTTTAAAGAAAAAGTGAATATAGAAATGGTACATATGAATATTGTTAGTACAAGGTTATATGTAGTTGTTATGCAGAATGGTGAAGTTGTAGGTGGAGATTTGTATGTGGATGCTATAGGTTGTGATGAGGGATTTTGGTGGAAGTCATCAGATGATGGTGGGTTGGATCAAACGAAGGATACGAGGAGTAGGGATATTATTTGGAGGAGGTTGGGATATGGTGAACATGAGTCCATGAGAGGAAGGAAGAAGAAGGTGCACACTTGGTGGAGGAGGATGGCAAGTGTCCTGACTAAGTGCTGGAAGAGGCAAAGGAAGAGATTATTTTTGTCTAATTCAGCAATGGAGTTTTTTGTAGATTGCATTCAACCTAAAAGAGTAGTCCCACTACTCAAATCCATTTTGTGAGTCATACTCAAAAAAAATTCCTACCCAGCGTGTCTGATGCAGGAGCATCCAGATATAGATGCAATCAGCATCACACAATTTTTTTATTTTTTTTTCACGAAATGGGTAAGCTCTCATTATGAATCCTTGCATAGACAAGTTTTTAAAAGCATCCTAGATTTAATGGTGAAGATTTTGTAGTCATATCTTGCATGGTTTGGGAGAATTTAATTTTCTCTATTCTTAGCTAGCGATTTTGAAGAAATTTATTTTTTGGAGTTTTATTAATGTTGGGACAAAATGACTTGGTGGAAAGCTTAGGAATGTTATTTTACACATCCTGAAAAAATTTCATGCAAAGAGGAGCTTCTGGAAAGAAGATATGCAAAAAGTCATTTTTCCTTTGGTGCACTTTGCTACAATTGCATAATTTTTTATTTTAAAAAAAAATTGTGTAGACTCAAAGGTATTATTGGAGGCATTTTAATTGTTTTAATATTAATATTTTGAAATATCAATTTGGTTGGAGTCATTTTCATTCTAAGTGCTACATACAACAAGTGAAATGAAAGGTTTTCGAAGACCATTCAATGCCTCATATGGGAATTTGAAAAGAATTTACAGATTGGAGAAGCTAATAAAAAACAAAATATTGCTACAAATTTGAGGAAGATTTCTCCCTGGGAAAATTGAGAGATCTCATCCCATGAGAGGGGCTTGTGAAGGAAATTGTTATGAGACTATGAGAGGAAAGAGAGGAGTTTTTTTGTAGAGTTTGAGAGGCCATGATATGCCAAGTTTATTGTATATTTTTATGATGAGATATTGTATGTGATTTGTTGTTGATTTCAATTAAAGGAAGCATGTGTTTTAATTGCAGTATGTTTGAAATCTATATTTGTGAATTTTAAGTGTATGTATTTGGTCGAGGGTGTCCCTATTGCATCAAAAACTCTTACCTGCATGCCTACACAAGCAAAAAGAGGGGTTTTAAGAGGGGCGAGGGCATGTGGAGAAGCCATTTTATGGCATTTTTGAGCTTGCTATGAGCTTGTATATGGACTGAATAAGTGTCCTATCCCTATTTGAACACTTGGGGAAGGTTTTGGAGCATTTAAACTGAAGAAATTAGCTGATTTGTTGCTCTAAAATTCTAAAAAATTGCTTTTCACATCCAACTGCAACAAAAAATAACTTGCATGATTTCAAATTGATTTGCAACCATTTCTCACACTTGGAAATGTTTTTAATGTTCTTTAACACATTTTCAAATTTCCATTCATGTCAAAAATACCTAGCAATCATTTCTCATGACTTGCACATGCTTCTTTTGCAATGATAGCCATTTAAATGTTTTCTTTCTTTGCAAAGTGAATGAAGGAGATCTTGAATTTGTTTCAAGTAAAAATGGTGATGCAAAAGTTGCAAGCTCAATTGAGGAAAAAATAGTTGTAGGTAGAATGCACATGAAAGTGGTTGCAAGATAAGTATTTGACAAAATGTCAAACCATTTGCAGATGAGATGGCTATATATTTTCCATTTAAATTAAATGCCAAGTTAATTGTAGAGAGAAAAGGTAGAAATTAAGGCTGTGTGGCTCAATTTGCAAAGTTAAAATGCATGTTAAAAGGCATATTCTTACTGCTAGTAAATGAGTTTTGACCCAAAAGTAAAAAAAAATCACTTGCAAGTAAAATGAAGCTGGTAACTACATTTTTACACATTGGTAAAGGTTTGCATGGGAATTACAAACAAAGGAAGATTGAAGAGGGAAAATGAAGAGTGAAAAGTATCTTCTAAATGCCAGTTGGTTGTAGATCAAGGGATCTCAGAAGTGACATGTGTCAAGGATAGATTGATTTTAGGCTTCTCTATTTTGTTCTCTTTTCTCTTTAATGAGAAGTTGTTTATTGTAAGGGGGTTCCAAATTCTCTAGGTTGAGGATATTGTAATTTTTGTATAGGGATTTCTCTCTAGAATTAGGAGTTCTTCAAATTTCAAAGTTCAATGTTGTAATCCATTTTGTTAGTGGCAAGAAAATTAGTTTACAAATTGGGATGAACTATGCCATACTGTAATGTCTCAAGAATGTATGCATTATATTTTCAATCAAAGTAATCAAAGGTTATAATGGTTTTTGTAACAAATTTGTTGTAACAAGTATTTGGTTGATGGCTCTTGTTTAAAGAACAGGTTAAAGTGTTCTCTCAATTAAATGTTGAATATATTGTGTTGCATTTTAGAATCTATAAGAATGTTGCATGTGTCCTAAAGAGACCTCATTATTGTAATGAAATAATGGTTTAATGGTCACTGATTTTGTGTTTTGGTTGTTACCAAATGGGTTATTTCATTTTGACTCTGTTATGGACAAGGGAATAGTCTAGTGTGTTTCTCTTATGCAAATCCTAGAAAGAATCACCATTTAAAATCTTATAGAATCTTTCTCATTTTCATGTTTAACTTATTTCTAGTTTTTTGTATCTTAATGGAGATTAAAGAACACCGAGATTATGCTTAGGAGTGATTTTTATGTAACTTATTTGTGTGTTTGAGATGAATATTCATCTTAATTTATATTCTCTCAATGTGGATTCAAGGTGCAAGGGGATCATGGTTGAATGTAGGGTACATGTGCAAGATCATCATGGAAAAAACAGGCCCTTAAGTGGCAAAAAATTTAGAATAATTAGAGTTAGGAAACTTGACGTAAAAATTTGAATAAGTTATCTATATTATTTCAAAAATACATAAGAATAGAATCTATAGAAAATTGAGTTTAGTTTCTAAACTACTAGGCTTATTTTAAAGGAAAAAAAATCTATTTGGTGAAAATTCTAAATTTCAATGCAGTAGTACTTAAATTTCAGGGAAAAAATAAGAAGTAGGTGTCTATCTGACCACCCTAACCACAATAAAATGATAATATTTTTTTATAATATTTTAGACATAAGTAGAGGACTCATGTCCGGATGTGATACATATTTTTTGATAATTTTTTTCCAGGTAAATAATTAATTATGATTTTTTTATTACAACTTTTAAAAAATATAAAAACTTGTATGTCTAACCACCTTAACTTGGTCAAAACTTCATGAAATTCATTTTTTCTTTTTTAAATCCTATAGTATGCAAAGAATAGAATGTGATGCATGTTTTGGATTCAAAAAATGTGATACTATTTGAAAGCTATAGATGTTTTTCAATCAGCCTATCAATTAACACTTTAGTCATAATTCAAATAGAAAATGAATAATAATTATTTATTAAATTCAAAGTAAAGCATAATTTATATTGGTGGAAAGCTGAAAATCTCCTTTAAAAACCTTTTTCATTTCATCAATTTTGGGTAAAAAAAAGGTCGTCAGCCACATACCCTACAAATACCCATCATATTGCCACTTTTTGGCCCATCATGATCCTACACATACCCTGTAATGAAATATATAACTCTTTTTACATTCATCTAAGAACCATCCACATGTTAGAAATCTGCAATATGTTATCTAGGGAAAGTTATATTATAAGTTTAGATCTTTGAATAGGAACACCTTCTTGAGTCTTGTGGAGCTCAAAGTGCAGAAGTTTGATTATAGCCTTGCTTGTTGGTGCCTTATTCCTGATGTGTTGATAGTGCACTTGACCTTAGTCTTAACCTCTTGATCCCTTGGTTCAAGTATTCTGATTTTCCTTAAGATTGGGGGTTGCAAGAAAAAGAACCAATAGATTGGTGACTTGTTGGGGAGATCAGAGGAGTATCCATTTGGAAAGAGTCAAAGAATTTGGTGAATTTGAACATCTAGTTTAGATATTAAAATTTTGAGACCTGGAAGAGGTTTGGTTGCAACAAATTTAAAAGAAGTTGTGTGTGGCTATGTTGTTGGAGAAGACCTAGAATGAAATTAAGCTTAAAAGGAGCTTCATGTTTTTTGAAGTTCAGTCCTCTATGAAGAGAGGTGGTGACTCTATCAAAAGAACCTGATGAAGATGAGAAGAGTATTTTAGATCTATAAATATTTATAGTCAGAAAGGAAAATTTGCAGTAGTAGTTGCAACATATCCAGGTATTTTTTATGTTTCAATTTTCTTTAAGGGTAAGCTTATGTATGAAAACCATTTTTGAAATGTTTGAAGAATAATTTGGTTCTCTATTAGGTAATTTGAGCACTAAGAGAAAGGGAATAGAGGAATAATAATATTCTAAAAGGAAGAAGGATTGAGAAACAACTAATTGTAGAGGGAATAAGTTTTCATTTACAACTATGTATAATTATTATGGTTCTCCCTCTATAAGCTTTAATGTCATGATAGAACATTAGCCATGTTCCCAAATAAAAATGATATCTAATAAAAGATATAAACCTTTAGATTTCAATAAAATCCAAGGTTATCCACACTTTGTCCCAAGAAAAATGAATGAATACTTTCCTAAGTTTAGAGGATATATTGAAGAATTAACATCTAAACATCTATATAGGATTTCATTAATTTGATAGAAGACTATTAGATAGCAAAGGAGGATATTCTCATGATTTTTTTTGTAAGGACTTTAGAAGATGATGCTAGAGATCGGTATTCTAATCTTCCAACACATTGTCTTTGTTCATGGAAAGAGTTTGAGATACTATTCATGGATCAGTTTGGTGAAGTGAATAATGAATACTTATCTAACAATAGACTTTTGCACATTCAAGAAAATTTTGAAGAAGAATGTGAGCCTGTAGTTGAACAAGTTTTAAGTGAAAATAAATTATGTAATATAAAATGATGCAAGGATGAATTTTCATATTATTTTCATGATAGATTCATGAAAATTTGGTTTGCTATACTAGCATTAAATAGACTTAATGAATCAATGTGTATTGATTTTTTTTGTGAAATACTTGAGTCAATTTTGAGTACCATGCCAGCTGACTTGAAGCCCCCTAACCTTTAGTGCATATATCAATGGCTTGTAGTGATTGAAGAAATGATAGAGCAATGTGGAATTAATTTCTTGGATAGATTATGTGATGGTAATTTTTCCAAACTTGATCAAATGGGTCTAGATAGTATAGCAAAAGATAATAATGCATCTTGTGGTGGTGAGGATTTTATTTTTGAACAACCCATAGAAAAAAGGTGTGTAGATAAAGATTGCAGACATAGTATCCAGGATGTAAGACATGATGAGATGGATGAGGTGTGTGAAGTCATGCCTTATATTGGTTTTGAAAGTATACAAATAGGGAGCCAAATCTCTATACTATATGAAGGTTGCAATAATGTGAATAATATTGAAAGAACATTATCATTCATTGATGAGGAGAAAGAATATTATGATTAATCCTTTAGGTTAGATGCAAGCATGCAATTAAATGAAAAGCATTTCTATCCAGATGATTAAATAGATTACAATTTTGTTTGCATCCCTAGTGACTATGAATACTTTCAACAAGAAGAAGTAGAGTTCTTCTCTTTAAGTGAAAAGTGTTTCAATAAAAATAATGATAGTATTTTTGAAGTCTCACAAATGCATGGTGGTGTTATGAAAATCTATGATAGTGTTGACAATTCTTTGAATGGTCATATCAACTCAAATTGTGTTGATGATATTATATTTTTAGAACCTTGTATGGAAAGGTTGGATGTTGAAAGCTAGGGTGAGTTGAATATTCTTTTTTAAAGAAATGAACATGATGTTGTGAAGAATGATGGGACTCCAAGTTTTTTGTGTGTAATGATAGAAAAGGGACCCCTTAACTTGGCCTTGATTTAGTTTTGTAATATGCCTAACATATTCACATTAGGTCCTGGGCCCTTATGAACTAAATGAACATCAATGGTACCTTTCTTATGTGTTTTAAAGTGTTGTAACACACTTTCACACCTTTCTAAGGTCTTGTTAATGAAATACCTCTTATAAACCTCTTTTGTGCATTAATCTTGCCTTATTTTAAAGTGTTGTAAAGTGTTGTAACACACTTTCACACTTTTTTAGGCTTGACATTAATAATTGGGATTTAATATGATTTAATTGGTGCTATTTTATATCCACAAGCCTCATTTATGTTTATTTTTTAGGATAATCCCAACAAAACCTTTTAAAAAATCAAAATCTTGAAAACCCACCTCAAAAAGCTAAGGTGGGACTCATTCACCACTCTAGGTGAATGAGTCCCCTTAGGTGGGACCCATTCACCCAAAGTGATTAATGAGTACCATTTAACTCAAAATCAAAATTAATTTAAATCTTTGGTCGGATTTCATTCTCCTAGATCCAATGTCAACTTGTAGTGTTGTAATTTTGGGAATTATTGCATAATTGAGTATAAATACAAGGTTATTTCACTCATATTTTCACCTAGAATTCAAGAGAGTTCACAAGAGCATTCAAGGGAATATTATCAAGTATTTTAGAGCAGCATTCAAGTGTCAAATATCATGTCAAATATTTCATCCATCATGTTTGTTATTGTGCTAACAATTGTGATGCAATATTTTATGATTCAAGCAAGTCTTTCATGCAAGATCAACATCACTCAAGAAAGAGCCAAGATTCACATCCATTGTAGCCATTTCAAGCATATTTGCAACACTTCATTTCTAGGGTTTGGTGATTTCAAACATCATATCTTGTTCATTCATCTTTCTCCATTCCTATTTCATTCCATTTCAAGGTTTAATTACCAACAAGGGGTTTGACAAAGGAAAACCCCTATCCACTAACCCCACAACATTTTCCCCTCTCCTTTGTGTGTGATTTACAAGTTTATGTTGCAGATTTCCTAAGGAGAAAGATTTGAGAAAAGTTTCAAATCATTTAAATTTGTCAAATTTTTCATCAAACCTTGAAGAACCTTGGAGAAGACCTACGAGTTGCAAATCAGAGATTCGGATCTGAAAATCAATCAGGAAGGGTAGAGTAGATAGAGAAGAGAAGGATTAGCTTTTGAAGTTGCATAAAATCCCAATTGGAATAATTCACCACTTCTAGCAAATGATTCCTAGTTCCATTTAATCTTTAGGACTTTGCAGATTTGGATACCCTTTTACTAGATTTTGTCATTGCACAGTTTTCCAGAAATTGGGCTAATTTGCCAAACTTGGTGAATGAGTCCCAGTCAATAGTAAAAGAAAATTTTATAGTGATTTAGACCTCCATTCAGCCATCTCTAGTTTCCCAGGTGCACACCTTCCTATCTTAATTTTTTGGTTTCATTTCATTTGGTTTTATAGGTCATTTAGTGTTAGTTTGCATTCAATTAGGGTTTAGTATTGCATCTTGCATTTTATTATCCTTTTCAAGTCTAAACTTGGTGGTGAACCCCTCCTGTAATATAAAATCATAACCTAGGACACCCTATTGTTAGGTCTCTTTCCTCTTTCTTCATTGGATTGAGATCTCTAGGGCATCCTTGAATGTGTAGTATAGAAATTTTGTTGCCTCCTAGGTCCTAAACCCTAGAGGGGAAATAATTATATCTTAAATTTTTGGTGAACCTACATTTAGAATACCTTATTTTCTAATTTAGAGTGCATCATCATCCTAGATCTAGCTTGCATTGACTTTGCATTAGGGTTTACATTAGTTTATTGGAATTCTAAGGTTTCAAACTTTTGCATTAGTGAAAGTGCATATAATTTTCATTTTTTCATCTCAAATTATTGAAAAACATCTGGAAACTACATTTGCATTTAGGTTACAAATCATACAAACTAAAAGGCATAAAAATCACTTAATTTTTTTTGAAAATTTTGAAAAAAACCCTAACTGGGACTCATTCACCACCTTGGGAAAATTAGTTCCACTCCAAATTTTAAATTTCCTTTAACAACGTTAAAAATCTCATTTTTGTGCTTCCTAAGCTTACTGGTAACATATACTATAATCCTAGAAAGTTTCGGTAACATTTTTTTTATGCATCTAGGTCAAAAACATCAATTTAGGGTAGTCATTTTTTAGATCATTTCAATTGCAAGCATCATTAGATCTGAAAAATGCTCACAAATGTTTCTAAAACTTTGCATAATATGGCTAAAATTACTTTTCACTTTTGTAAATACAATGTTTACATTCATAAAAATTTGCATAAGTTTGATAAAAGTTCTTTCCATTTTTGGATATACATTGTTTGGATTCTTAAATTTTTGCATACATTGGATAAAAGTACTTTTCATCTTTGGATATGCATTGTTTACATTCTTAAAGCATTGCATAAGATTGTTAGAAGTTCTTTTCATTTTTGTTCAAACAATGTTAGTACCTTATTTTTCTAGGCATGCTAAGAAAATGTTCATATCCCCTCCCTATGAGAGTGTTTTAGTGAAAGAGGATACAACCTTGGACATTCCTAATGATCATATTCATTCTTCTCCTAATATCTCTCCTATTGGAAAAGAAGATATTTTGGTGTTAGAAGAACTAATCAATGAGAGTTTTGAGAATCCTAGTTGTTTCTTTGCTTCTACATCTCTTATTAGGCAAGACATTGATGAACAAGAAGAAACAACCGTAGGTAATCATGATGATAAAATAACACAAAAAGAAACCATTGAAAATTAAACTAGACTAGTGATATACACTAGTGGTCTTGGTTGTTATCCTTTGCAAGAATTGAAAGTAACAAATAAATCTTCACTTAATGTCAATGTCATCTCGCAAAACATTAATGATAATTCATTAGATTTTACACCCTCCAATAAAGGAGAGAACAAAATCTCACAATATAGTCTTGTGTAAGTATGACACCTTGTACTAAGAAAGAGATATCTTTGTCACAAAATAAATAACCATTTTCTACCATTGATCAAGAGGGTATCTTGTTGAGACTTCTCCAAGATCGTTTGTTATCCCTCCCTCCAAGAATACGAAAGAAATTTTACTACAAGAGTTCATTTTTTGTATATTATAAAGTTCATGGTCATTATACTAACGAATGTAAGGCTTTGAGTAATAAAATTCAACATATTAAGGATTGTGGTGCTCTTCCTTGTGTTATGAATCTCCTTGTTCCTCTAATTGATACTGATTTTCACTCTATCATGTTTCTCGTCAATCATTTTGAATCATCCTTGTCCTGCACTAAGTGGGGGCAAGGGGTTAAGTAGCCTTGTCCTCGTATGTCACTTTTCTTTGTCTCTTTTGGATAGTTGATCACCTTTCATGTACATATAAGAGCAAGTTTGGGATGTGGATGAAATTCTTTAAGTTGACTCACATGCAAGATACTTATTCACGACGTAGTTCAATTTGGAAACATATGACTTGGCATAGGGATTTCCAAGTAAGCTCTCATGTCTTCTCCTAATTTAAAACAATTGCTCACAACAATGGTGTTAGAAACTTTATTAAAGTAGGGGCATACTTTGGCACTCATGTTTCATTGTGTGATTTCTTTCTTCCTGCGATGCATCCTTTTCTTGGTGGTGTCATTAGGCTTGATTTCCTCTGAGAGCATGATATTTATTTGACTTGTCCTCACTTGGAGACATTAGGAACAATGTTCCCTAAGAAGAGACCTTACATGAACTAAGTAAAATCCGTTTGAATATTCCTTACACTATTCTACATTTACAACATCTGTTATATGGCCACCTTTCCTAACACAACTTGCATGCATGTGGAGCCATCATTTTTGTTAATGATAGCCAAGCATACAAAGTTTTTCTTGTCTCATGAAGCACAAGGATTATTTTTGTGTGGCACATTATTAAATTTATCAGGAGGTATAACTTTGGTATGGTTTGAGCGGGAAGCACAACCAAGGCATGACTTTCCCCATAGCCACTTGCATGTGTGTGTGAGTGCATACCAGTCATGAGTGTATCTGTCTCACCCTCTTAGGACTTCTCACCCAACAGACAACCTAAAGTTCTGTCACCTCAGAGTGAGTATTCATTTTTCAAGCAAATAGCCTAGATCTAATCCACAACACATTGGAAAAATGGTCGAAGCTTGATCCTCCCTTTTTCTTTTTCATGTTGTTTCATTTTATTTTTGTCTTTTCCAATGCATTTTTGTGCTTTGTTGTTTCTCTTTATCATTTCAAGTGTGTTCCTTTGTGCTTATGTTGTTTTTTCATAAGACCTTGGTCCTAGGGGGCTTGTGTACCCCCCTTGGTTATGGTTTTCCTATCTTACCAGAATTTGTACATTTGAACCCCCCTTTGTTGCTACATTTGGTCTACTTTAGTGTGAGTTTGAAGAAAGTTCCTCCTCTCACTAAAGTGGGGGCTAGATGTAATGATGGAAAAAGGTCCCCTTAACTTGGCCTTGATTTAGTGTTGTACTATGCCTAACATATTCACATTACGTCTTGGGCCCTTATGAACTAAATGAAGATCAATGGTACCTTGCTTAAGTTTTGTAAAGTTTTGTAACACACTTTCACACTTTTGGGTATGTGCAGGATCATGATGGGCCAAAAAGTGGCGATATGATGGGTTTTGTAGGGTATGTGTCTTACGACTTTTTTTTTACCCAAAATTGATGAAACGAAAATGGTTTTTAAAGGAGATTTTCAACTTTCCACCAATATAAATTATGCTTTACTTTGAATTTAATAAATAATTATTATTTATTTTTTATTTGAATTACAACTAAAGTCCTAATTGATAGGATGATTGAAAAACATCTATAGCTTTCAAACAGTATCACATTTTTTGAATCCAAAACATGTGTCATATTCTATGCTTCACATACTATAGGATTAAAAAAAATGAATTTCATAAAGTTTTGACCAAGTTAAGGTGGTTAGACAAACGATTTTTTTAATTTTTTAAAAGTTGTAATAAAAGTCTCATAAATAATTATTTACTTGGAAAAAAATTAGAAACAAATATGCATCACATCGGGACATGAGTCCTCTACTTGTATCTAAAATCTTATAAGAAAATATTATCATTTTATTGTGGTTAGGGTGGTCAGATAGACACCTACTTTTTTCCCTAAAATTTAAGTACTCATCAGATTGAAATTTCAAATTTTCACCAAATAGATTTTTTTTAAAATAAATCTAGTAGTTTAGAAACTACATTAAATTTGCTACAAATTCTATTCTTACATATTTTTGAATCAATATAGATAACTTAGTCAAATTTTTATGTCAAGTTGCCTAACTTTGATTTTTCTAAATTTTTTGCCATTTAAGGGCTTATTTTTTCCATGATGATCCTGCACATACCCTTTTCTAAGGTATTCTTAATGAAATACACCTAATAAACCTCTTTTGTGAATTAATATTTCCTTATTTTAAAGTTTTGTAAAGTGTTGTAACACACTTTCACTCTTTTCTAGGCTTGTCATTAATAATTAGGATTTATTATGCTTTAATTGGCCCTATTTTACATCCACAAGCCTCATTTATGTGTATTTTTTAGGATAATCCAACAAAACCTTTTAAAACTTCAAAATATTGAAAACGCACCTTAAAAAGCTAAGGTGGGAGTCATTCGCCATTCTAGGTGAATGAGTCCCCTTAGGTGGGACCCATTCACCCAGAGTGATGAATGAGTCCCATTTAAGGGTATGTGTAGGATCATCATGGAAAAAATAGGCTCTTAAGTGGCAAAAAAATTAGGAAAATCAGAGTTAGTCAACTTGACATAAAACTTTGAATAAGTTATCTATATTATTTAAAAAATATGTAATAATAGAATCTGTAGCAAATTGAATGTAGTTTCTAAACTACTAGGTTTGTTTTAAAAAAATAAAAATCTATTTGGTGAAAATTTGAAATTTCAATGCAGTGGTACTTAAATTTCAGGGAAAAATAAGTAGATGTCTATCTGACCACCCTAACCACAATAAAATGATAATATTTTTTTATAAGATTTTAGATATAAGTAGAGGACTCATGCCCCAATGTGATGCATATTTTTTTGTAATTTTTTTCCAAGTAAATAATTAATTATGAATTTTTATTACAAATTTTTAAAAATATAAAAACTCGTATGTCCGACCACCTTAACTTGGTCAAAACTTCATGAAATTCAATTTTTCTTCTTTAATCCAATAGTATGTGAAGCATAGAATGACATATTTTGATTCAAAAATGTGATACCATTTGAAAGCTATAGATGTTTTCCAATCACCTATCAATAAGGACTTTAGTGTAATTTGAATAGAAAATGAATAATAATTACTTATTAAATTCAAATTAAAGCATAATTTATATTGTGGAAAGCTGAGAATCTCTTTTAAAAACCCTTTTCGTTTCTTCAATTTTGGGTAAGAAAATAGTTGTCAGCCACATACCCATCATATTGCCACTTTTTGGCCCATCATGATCCTGCACATACCCTTAACTCAAAATCAAAATTAATTTAAATCTTTGGTAGAATTTTATTCTCCTAGATCCAATGTAGGCTTGTATTGTTGTAATTTTGAGAATTCTTGCATAATTGAGTATAAATACAAGGTTCTTTCACTCATATTCTCACCTAGCATTCAAGAGCATTCAAGGGCAGATTATCAAGTCTTTTAGAGCAAGATTCAAGTTTCAATCATCATGTCAAAGATTTCATCCATCATGTTTTGTATTGTGCTAATAATTGTGATGTAAGATTTTATTATTCAAGCAAGTCTTTCATGCAAGATCAACATCATTCAAGAAAGAGTCAAGAGTCACATCCATTGTAGCCATTTCAAGCATATTTGTAGCACTTCATTGCTAGGTTTTGGTGAGTTGCAACATCATATCTTGTTCATTCATCATCCTCCATTCATATTTCATTCTATTTCAAGGTTTAATTACCAACAAGGGGTTTGACCAATGAAAACCCCTATCCACTAACCCCACAACATTTTTCCCTCTCCTTTGTGTGTGATTTACAAGTCTAGGTTGCAGATTTCCAAAGAAGCGAGATTGGAGAAAAGTTGGAAACCATTTGAAGTTGTCATCAAACCTTGGAAAACCTTGGAGAAGACCTACAGGTTGGAAATCAAAAATTCAAATTCAGAAACCAATCAAGAAGGGAAGAGTAGATAGAGAAGAGTAGGATAAGCTAGTTTTGAAGTTGTAGAAAAGCCCAACTAGACTTATTCGACACTTCTGGTGAATGAGTTCCAATTCCAGTCAAATTTTAGGACTTTTCATATTTAGATACCCTTTTTCCATATTTTTGTTCCTGCATAGTTTTCCAGAAATTGGATTAATTCACTCAGCTTGGTGAATGAGTCCTAGCCAGTAGTAAAAGTAGATTTTCCAATGATTTAGACCTCCATTCTTCCATCTCCAATTTCTCAAATGCACACCTTCCTGTGTTCATTTTTTTGTTTCATTACATTTACTTTTAAATTCATTTAGTGTTAGTTTGAATTCAATTAGGATTTAGTATTATATCTTGCATTTCATTATCTTTTCCAAGTCTAAACTTGGTGTTGAACCCCTCTTGTAATCTAAAATCATACCCTAGGACACCCTGTTGTTAGATCTCTTTCCTCTTTCTTCATTGGATTGATATCTCTAGGGAATCCTTGAATCTGGAGTATAGAAAGTTTGTTTCCCTAGGTCCTAAACCCTAGTGGGGAAAAAATTCTATCTTACACTTGGATATGAGCATGATGAGGGATATGAATTGAACATACTTTTTGAAGAACAAATATGCAATCAACATTGCTATGGTATACTTGGTCATACTGATTCTACAAGTGTTGAGGGTAGTGTTGTTGCAAGTCTTCATGGTGATGAGGCAAAAGAGTTAGTTGATCTATGGAATAATCTTGAGGTTAACAACTTACATAAGGATCATGAAATGAAATAGATAATGCCAAACTCAAAGCAAATGCATAATAGTGGTATTTCTTGTGAAGCTTTCAATTTTGATGTGAAAATAGAGAGCCAACTTTCTATATCTGATGAAAGTGATAGAGTGTGCAATGACTTTCAAATGAAGTGATCATCCATAGATAGCTTAAATGAAGAAATAAATGATTATTTCCAATTTGATAATGAGGAATATGACCCTGTCGGTTGTTGCAAAAGTGTGGACAAAGAAGAAGATATGTGTAAGAGATTCATTGGATGAATCAGTTTAGGTAGTTCATTGTGTACAGAGCATACATATGTCGGTGATGTAAGTGGTGAACAAGGAACTGATTTCTTGTTTGATCATTTACCCTCTTCTATCCCTTTTCTAGATTTGAAGTTATCATTGAATGTTTTCATGAGGATAGCATAGATGTAGTTGTACATGAAAGTGAAAATGTAAAGACAAATGTTGGTACAGATGATGAAAATTATTATGATAATTTTGCACTTGAAGAATGTGATTGTGTCAATCACATGGATGGATATGAGAACTTTTTTTTTTCGTGTGCAACTTCTAGTTTTTCTCATGAGCAGTGTAATTCAAATTTCTAAGAGATTGAAACAAAGAGACAATCTGAGGAGTATGGCTATTCACAAAAAATGTCTCATGATATGAAGGAGTATGGCTATTCACAAAAAATGTCTCATGATATGAATGGAGGTACTGATGAGGTTTGTATCAACATAAATGACCCCAAGGTATGTTGGTCATCAATAGTCCTTGTTTTAATTGAAGTTGAGTATGATGCATTCCTTTGTGATGAAGATGTAGTTTCTCACAATATCAATCCCAGTGTTCCTAAATTTGAGCACTTCACTTGGATCCAACATACATCTTGCAGTGATGATGAACAATAACAAGTTATCCAAGTTGGTGATTTTCTAGCTGCTCATATTCCTTATTTTCCTGAACTTCAAGGTTTTAAGTTTGACATGTTAAAGGATGAGTTTCCCTCTCCAATTCAACATAATGAAAGGGCATATTTTTCTTTTCCATGTGAATTGGATGCATTTTTTTTTGCCTCAAGATTCATTTGAGTAGGCCAATAGGTATGAATGTTTCATGTTTTCATATGGTGTTGACTTGAGGTTCCAATTTTTTCCACCACCTACTACAAAATAAAAAAAATGTTGCATGGAAATGTGACTTGGCCTATGTTATGTGGTTGTCATGCAATAGTAGGATCAAACATGGAGCAAGTATTCACTTGTTCAGTGGTAATCACATACTTTTTTTTTGTAAGAAGAGGGATATACTTTTTGCAGTAGTGTGGTAGAGGTAAATGTTGGTTGGGGGAATTCAGTTACTTCAACAGGCTGGTGTTTGACATGGAAAAACATTGGTTCCTTTCATTTGGTGGCTTGGGGCCACCAAATGAGGTTTAAGAAATTAAATATAGGAGTAGTTATAGAGCTTCCCAATGGATTTGGCACTTGGTCTACTCCCCAAAGATTTGGAATCTTGCAATAACCACAAGGGGCATGCATCCTTGAACATAAGCCACTATTGCAATCTTCAAATTTTGCAAATTTGAAGTGCCTATGTAGTTTCAAGTTGGCAACAATGGTTAAGTCTACTTCTAGTAAAATTTGCCCTAGAGCCTATCTTTGATGATTAAAATTTTGCAACTCTAGAATCATCATGCAAATCTATATGGTATAAAGCTTATTGGTACATACGATAGTATGCCTGCTCAGTTTAGTGCTTTCAAGATGAGCTCTAATAGGCTATTTAATGCTTTTCTAATTGCAACTAGGCTAGATTTGGTGTTTCAAAAAGTTGTAAATTTCAAAATTATGAGGGTGGCCCATTTCTTATTTTGGCCTAAAACATCTATACTTCCATTTTCATCAAAAATAGAGTCCATATGATACATTATTTAAATGTGTTTTAGTTGTGG
Source organism: Sequoia sempervirens (assembly GCA_007258455.2). Lineage (NCBI taxonomy): Eukaryota > Viridiplantae > Streptophyta > Pinopsida > Cupressales > Cupressaceae > Sequoia > Sequoia sempervirens. The sequence continues at coordinate 104,365 of VDFB02322202.1, read as the reverse complement.
CAAACACCTCTGGTAGGCCCATTTACAAAGGAGGAACCAAATTTTGGATGGTTGGGTTAGATCTAATTTAAACCCATGTTTTATTTAATTGATTATGGTTGCTCACAAAAAATCACAGCTCCAGAATCTCTTGTTTATAAGCAATAATTTTTCCAACAAAATAATTCATTTTTCCACTTTGCAACTTCTAAATTTTGCAAGAGTTAAGGCATTTTTAATGTTTTAAATGTTGTGGGGGCACTTGAAAAGCATTATTATATGTTTTATGATGAAATATAAGTTGAAATTTTTCACCCAAAGCTCTTTCCTGCATGCACACACAAGCAAAAAGAGGGGTTTTAAGAGGGGCGAGGGCATGTGGAGAAGCCATTTTATGGCATTTTTGAGCTTGCTATGAGCTTGTATATGGACTGAATAAGTGTCCTATCCCTATTTGAACACTTGGGGAAGGTTTTGGAGCATTTAAATTGAAGAAATTGGCTAATATGTTGCTCTAAAATGCTCCATAATTGCTTTCCATGCCTAGTTGCAATTAAAAATGACCTGCATGATTGCAAATTTATTTGCAACCATTTATCATGCCTTGTAAATGCTTTTAATGTTGTTTGACACATTTTCAAATTTCCATTCATGTCAAAAATGCCAAGCAATCATTTCTCATGACTTGCACACAGTTATTTTGCAATTATAGCCATTTAAATGTTTTCTCTCTGATGCAAAGTGAATGAAGGGGATCTTGAATTTGTTTCAAGTAAAAATGGTGATACAAAATTTTCAAGCTCAATTGAGGAAAATTTGTTTGCAAGTAGAATGTATATGCAAGTGGTTGTAGGATAAGTATTTGACAGAATGCCAAACCATCTATAGATGAGATGGCTACATATTTTCCATTTAAAATAAATGTTAGGTTAATTGCAGGGAAACACAGGTAGAAATGAAGAATTTGTGGATCAATTTGCAAAGTTAAAAGGAATATTCTTACTACCAGTAAATGGGTTTTGACCTAGAGAAGTGATTTTTTTTTCACTTGCATGTAAAATGAAACTGGAAAATGTGTTTTCACACACTGGTAAAAGGTTTGCATGAGAATTGAAAATAAAGTTAGATTGATGAAGGAAAATGAAGAGTGGAAAGCATCTTCTAAATTTTAGCTGGTTGCAAATCAAGGGAGCTCAGATGTGCCATGTATCAACGATAAATTTATTTTAGGCCTTCTCTATTTTCTTCTCTTTTCTCTTTAATGAGAAGTTGTTCATTGTAAGGGGGTTCCAAGTTCTCTAGGTTGAGGATATTGTAATTTTTGTATAGAGAATTGTCTCTAGAATTAGGAGTTCTTCAAATTTCAAAGTTCAATGTTGTAATCCATTTTGTTAATGGAAAGAAAATTAGTTTGCAAATTAGGATGAACTATTTCATACTGTAATGTCTCTAGAATGTATGCATTATATTTTCAATCAAAGTAATCAAATATTATAATGGTTTTTGGTGCACATTTGATGTAACAAGTATTTGGTTGATGGCTTTTGTTCAAAGAATAGGTTAAAGTGTTCTCTCAGTTAAATGTTGAATATATTGTGTTGTATTTCAAGATCTATAAGAATGTTGCAGTTGTGTCCTAAGGAGACCTCATTATTGTAAGGAAGTAATGGTTTTATGGTCATTGGTAGTGTGGTTGGGTTGTTACCAGATGGGTTACTTCATTTTGACTATATTATGGACAAGGCACTGGTCTAGTGTGATTGTCTTGTGTAAACCATGGAAGGAATCACCATTTAAAATATTAAAGAATCTTTCCCATTTTCATGTTTAACTTATTTTTAGTTTTCTATATCTTCATGGAGATTAAAGAAGACAGAGGCTATGCTTAGATGTGATTCTTATGTAACTTCTATGTGGTGTTTGAGATGAAGATTTCTCTTAATTTATATGTTCTCAGTGTGGATTCAAGGTGTAAGGGGATCATGTCTAAATGTAATGAAATGTATAACACTCTATATACATTCATCTAAAAACCATCCACATCTTAGAAATATGCAATATTTTATCTAGTGCAAGTCATATTATAAGTGCAAATATTTGAATAGGAACACCCTCTTGAGTATTAGGGAGCTCAAAGTGCAGAAGGCTAATTATAGCCTTGTTTGTTGGCCTTTCTTGTCCTTGATGTGCTGATAGTTCAAGACCTTTGTCTTAACCTCTTGATCCCTTGGTTTAGGCATTGTGATTTTCCTGAGGATTAGGGGTTGTAAGAAAAAACTCCAACAGAGAGAACCCTAGGCTTGATTACAACATTCAATATTTCTTTTTGTGAAAATCTAGAAGTACTCTATTGGCTCGTAACTCGAAGAGACATCCTTCTCTAAAAAAAAAATCCATATCCTCATTTGAAATCAACAAGGATTGTATCCTTTTCTATACTAAATTGTGTTACTTGTCATTTCCTTATCTATCTTGAAATGCTCCAATATCAACACCTTTGCCTTGAAGGATGAAAACAATATCTCAATCATCTTCATGTTTTGGGATATGTCAACTTCAACACCTTCAACAAGATCAAAATTAATTTTTTTCCCATGAAGTACTTCTTAATACAATATTTGTATTATCTTTGTTGTTGGACAGGAAACCCCCCCCACATCCTTTTAGTTCTATTCTTTATGTAACTTCTTGGAGAAAAGTTTGAATTGCTTGGTTCAAATCTAGTAGATTTTCTCATTGAAGCAAATGAATTTCAAGAGTAACCTTTGTATCATGTTAAATTTGAAGATAATTGTAGACAAGTTTTATTTTAATATCAAGTTTTCACATTTTAATTTAATTGAGCTTCTTCTAGTATAGATTATAAAATTCATCTACATAATTTTGAGTTAACCTAGATCATTAGTGTAGAGGAAGACTCAATCTGTTGAAAAATAGGATAAATTATTACAACAAAAAAATGTAGATAGTAATAAATCACAACTTAAACTAGATTACAATAAAGATGCAAACCATAACTCAAGAATTACATGGAGAAACCCTTGCGAGAAAAAAATCCACACCCAAAGAGATCCAAGATTTGTATTAATCATTCAAATGAGTTACATCAATACAAATTCTCTCTCTAAATCATTGCAACACTTCATGGCTTCAACAACTTGCAACTTCACTTGTTCTCCCTTTAACTCAAGCACTAAATATATATGCATGAGAGAAAACACAAATCAAGAATGGTTTCTAAAACTATTTAGGAATAAATAACAAAGAAAGGAAAGTTCCTCTTCCAACTTGTGATTTTATCCATTTTTTTAGTAATGTGCACATGCAACTAAAAAAAAATGTTTTATCTTTTTTTCAAGCTCACATTTAACTTCCCTTTTTCATGCTCTTTCTAATTTGACAATTAAAAACACTTTGGAAGTTGTCATAGAACTGCATTTAGAAACTTTCATGGCAAGTAAAAGATAACTACAAATTATCAATTAATAACTAAAAAGCAAAGGAAGGTTGAGACATTTTCTCAACATTCTCCCACTTGTCGAACCTTGCAAAAAGCATAAAGGGAAACTAAAAGATCAAGCTCTCTAAAATATCATAATAACCATCTTCTAACTGAAGATCCTCCATGGCCCCAATGCAATCAAAGAACTCAATACCATGAGCTCCCAATAGGTAAGGTACAACCACAATCTCTAAGCCAAGAAGATATAAATGTGACACATGATCTTTTGTCAATAGAGTCAAAGATGTCATAAATCTCACTACAATCCAAAGGAAAAATACAAGAGATCCTTATGACACCAACAACCATTGAAAAAGACTGGATCCATCTTCTAATCAAAGATTATCCATGGCTCACTATATATTGTAACAACAACTTAGAACCAAAATCTTGAAGCAAAGAAGATAGAACACATTATGTAATTGTGTAAAGCTCCCACTGGAAGTAAAACTAAGCTATACATGGCATCATGACCAATATCATTTCCAACACTCTACTAAAAGTGAACAAAGCTTCTCATGCATCATAAACTACTATTATAGATTCAAATGAACAACTCTATCAGGTACTCCCAATAACCATCTCTCACTGCAATAAGCATACCAATGCAATAAGGGTGACCAAGAATAAGGCCTACCAAACAAAATCCACATCAAAAAATTTTACAATATTTTAATATATACATCATCTCAAAGGATAAATACATAATTAGTGCTCCAATATCAAATAGCTAAAAATTAGATTCAACTCGACACATTAGTATCATGCAAAACATAGATAATCAAGTATAAAATGTGGATTTCCAAGACTCAAACACTAGAATCAACACTAGATTTGATTTGCTAAACAAACCCATAGGAGTAACCATAGATCAATAAGAACCCTCCAAGAAACCATGCAAATCTGTAACTATCTTCATCCAAAATGCCTTGAATATAGTCTCACCACATATCCACATACCACATATTTTAGTTAACATGTAAAACATGGAAAACCATTTATGTAATCTAAAAATCCATTAAAATATCCAAACATTCACATCAAACATGTCATCTAAATAATGGAATAAGCACAAATCTACAAACCCATAGCTGAAATCAAGAGTAAACTACAACTCAATATGAAAAACCAAGTTTTCCAAGAGCTTATAACTTATGAAACATATCAGCTCTACAACTCACAAAGAAGTTAGTGGCTTATCTTCCAGTGCTTTCATGTAACTAAGGGCTAAAACCATGAATCCAACATAAGAACTCCATTTTGTAATCCAAATCGAGAGTATTTATCCTTGTGACTGGGATGTCTCTACCCATTATCCAACATGAACACATTCTCACTACACATGACCACAAGGTAAAGGAACAAAACCACCAAAAAAGAAGATATACACATATTGTCAAATAAGAGTTCCAAATCAATCACTAGTACAAAAACAACAATATGCAACTAAATAAACTACTAAAAATTGTATATAAATGACTAATTTTGGTCACGTGACCATTAGTAGTTTATTTTCGGTCATTTATAATGCGACCAAATTTATGACTAAACTATTTTAGTCATTGATTTGGTCATTGATTTGGTCATTGATTTAGTCATTGATTTAGTCGTTAATTTTGTCATTGATTGTTGTTAACTGGTCATTTATTTAGCCATGGTAGTGATTTATTTAGTCATATATTTAGTCATGTATTTAGTCATTGATTGTTGTTAACTGGTCATTTACTTAGTCATAGTAGTCATTTATTTAGTCATATATCTAGTCATTAATTTAGTCATTAATTATTGTTAACTAGTCATTTATTTAGTCATGGTAGTCATTTAGTTAGTCATATATTTAGTCATGTATTTAGTCATTGATTCAATCATTACTTTAGTCATATATTTAGTCATTACAAATCAAATCTAACTTAATTAATCCTCACAAATTTATGCATATAAACTTCAAGTATCATAGATATTCAAATGTTGAAGAAGCACCATGAAATGAAGACTAAAATGTTTGAGCAAATATGATTGATCAGACACAAACAAAAATATATTACAAATCAAGAGGAGCCACAACAGAGTATTTATGAGTGGAAAAAAAACCAATCTAAAAATTTACTTCATTAAGCCTCATTGGAAAATCAAAATCTCATTGGTTACATTCAATGTCTTAGTGACATTGTACAACTTACAGAAACTATATAAACAAAATACTCCTATTATCATATACTTATACTATTTTCCCCTTCCTTAACTGCAATCCTTTTGGAAGGGTAGCAACCTCCTATAGGAGCTTGACCCATTTAATCCCCTTGCAACTCCACTGCTTTCCTACCGTTATTGGTTTTGACTCCTCCAAACTCTTCCTCGCTGGCCTATTCACCTTTCACTTCTCCAATTTGGAGCTGTAGCCTGAAAATAAGGTTTCAAAATTTGTACATCAAAACTCAGAAAAGTCAAATAATATAGAGGATAAAATTCAAACATTTTCTTTTCCTTTTCCAACTATGGCACCCTAAACTCAGGTGCTTGATATAGTGAATGTATCAGAATTAGATATAATTGTTATAATTTTGAAGTTTTAGATTTCCTCTTCACTATATAGACAACAAAATGGAAAAAGTACAGATATAATACCTGCTAACATAGTTGCAAATGAAATAGAATTATGTAACTTTAGAGTGTGTCTTCATGGAGGCATTCTATCAATTGTTAAGTAAAATGCTACTCATTGTGGGTACTTTTTATGCAAACATATTTCACACAATAAAGGTAAACGAAATATAAAACCAATAAATTTCATTCATAGCATAGATATAAGAAAATTGTATACCTGAGCATCTTCTGTCATGGAATCTTCCTCATCCAGTATGATGATTTTAAAGGGTGGAGAAAGATAACTACTAAAATTAGTAAAGGAATAAGCAAAATCAATGAAGTTGAAATTTGAAATACTTTATTAGACTTTTTCAAGATTTAACAAAATCTCATGGATTTAGTTATATTATTTGTGGTGCATATATCGAACAATTCAGAGCAGCCCTACCGTCCCATTTGATGAGCTCACCTCTCCAATTTGATGAGTTGCAACCTGAAAATAAGATTTCGATGAGGGTTTTAGAGTATGTTTATTAAAATGAAAATATGGCCAAGATCTCAATTTCTGTTGCCAAGAATTCAAAAAAATAAATGACAAGATACAGTTTCAATGGTTCTGTGAGATTTCCTATTATAGATGCTTAAATCATTAATGTTGTAAAAAAAGAATTGAATTTACTTCTATGCCACTTAACATTAGAAACACTTCCTTCATAGAAACTCAAAATCCTTAGAAATCATAGAGCAAATTGATTGATTTAGGGCCTATGTCAGATATTAACTAGGAAGATCAATCTGAGCATTCAAATAATGTATGTTCGGTGATGGTGAATAAAGGAGATAGGGGTGAATCCCCCATTGCACAATCAGTTTGATAATGCCTTTCTCAACTACCCAGTCAACAATAGTGATTTTCGTGCCCATAGAAATGGCATTTTGGTGTAAGTTGTGGGCAAGCCCCAAGTACAGAACCAAGCCTTCTTTTGTATCTATCTTCGCCATCTCTTTCCTAGCTTGTGCCCATGCAAGTTTAGAAAGAAAACACAAGGCTTGATTCACTGCATCTTTGGCATCCCCTTTCCCAATTCCATTCCTCTCTTCTCTAATGCAAATTCCACGACTCTCTTCTCCAACGCAATTTCCAGCCAACAAGCAAAACGAAATAAAACCTGTGAGCCAGAAAGAGTAGATCCATATGCTATAGAAGCCATAGCTTGCTTTCAAAAATAGAGCGAAAAATCAAAGGCAACAAGAGTTCCACAACTTTGCAAACAGATAAATAGAAGTATACAAATGAAAATGAACAAAGGTTTCGACGAGGATTTTAGATTATGTTTATTAAAATGAAAATATGGCCAAAATACCTATGTTTTCTGTCATTTTTTGCTGCTTTCCCCACTCCTCCAAACACTTCCTCGCTAGTATTCAGCTTTCACTTCTCCAATATGGTGAGTTGCAACTTGTAAATAAGGTTTCAATGAGGGTTTTAGAGTATGTTTATTAAAATGAAAATTACAACAAGATCCTAATAAGAAAATAAACCATAGATACACTTGTAGGGGTTTCTTGTAGCAGAAATGGGATCAATTGCTCTTCGCCTTTCATAGTAAAAGAAAGATAAAATAATAATAATAATAATAATAAAAGAAAATATATGTTGAATTGTGTTGACAACTTGCTACCATATAGCATGATCAAGTTATACAAATTTCTTTGAGCAAGCAAATGACTTCTACAAATCACCAGCACTCCATCATGGCTATCCTATGTTGAAGCATTCCTTCTATGAACGAGGCGACCTGCATTGCGTATCAATAGCTATCTTGTGTCTGTAGCAATGCAAGACAATTAAATAAATCTTTGTTGTTCATCATTTTTTCTAATTGTTCTTTTGCCTCTTTTTGTTGTGTTCCTCACCACTATTCGGTTCTACTCCTCCGAACTCTTCCTCGTTGGTATTCAACTTTCACTTCTCTAATTCGATGAGCTGTAGCCTGTAAATAAGGTTTTGACAAGGGTTTTAGAGTATGTTTATTAAAATGAAAATTTTCACACCCCAATTTGCCTGCCCCAATTTACCCGCCCTTTTTTGCATGCTAAAAAAGATTTTAAAACAGAATTCAAAGTAAATAAATTACAATGCGTATTATAATATTATATAATATTAATAATATTATTATAATATAATATAAATATTATATAAAATTATATTATAATATTATTGTTAGATGGGGTTAGAAATCAAATAGCATAGAGAAAAGTGATAGCCAACACTTCTAAGCTATTAAACCACATCCAAACAAGAGAAAACAAATAATGGAGAGAATAAAAAATGTAAAACATAAAAGAAATCACTCCCCATTATGGATGATTCTTTCTCTTGCTCTCCTTCTTCTTGTTATGCAACTTTGCCCTCAGATTTGTTGAAACACTTGCGCAAAACCTGCAAATGGTAGCAAGAAAGTTGGAGATAATTAGCTGTTAAAATCAAAATGGAGAAGGAAGGTTTCTTTTATAGACAACCATTGGAATGGATGGTTGAGATTAATCTTCTAGAAAGATTCCAAGATCAATGGATGAGAATGCATGAGAGAGATGTTACGGAATGGATGGTTGAGATTAAGTCTCAGAAAAGATGCCAAAATCAATGGTCTAGAATTGATGCACCAAAAATATGTCATGCATGGAAAAGCTATGACATTGATGGCTATGACGCCTGACAGCTATGACAGACATGCAAGGCATGCAGGCTATGACAGAAATGAATGTTATGACAGAGGATTATGACAGAGCATCTTTGACTAGGTGGAGGTGCATAAATAATTTATTTTAAATTATTTATTCAAAATGGAGGAAAATGACAAGTGGAATGGAAAATAAATTATTTATCCAAATTATTTATTTAGGGAAAATGAAAAGAGGAGAATTTAATTAAATTTATCAATTTAATTAAGTGGAGAGATGAAAATTAGACATGGATAATTAATTTGAATTATTTATCCAAAAGAGAGGAATGAAACACTATTAAATAATTTTGACAATTATTTAATTATAGAAGAATAAAAGGTCAAGTAATGATTACTATTATTATTTGACTATAGATGAAAGATAAATAATTAAATAAAAAATAATTTATTTAATTATTGAAGAAAGGGGTATATTAGCGACACAATTAAATAATTTTAATTGATCAAGATAGAATAAAGATGAGAAGGTGAATTAATTAAATAATTAAAAACTATTTAATTAATAGAGGAATGCAGTCACACCTAATTGAATAATTAAAGTTATTCAATTATCGAAGAACAATGACCAAGAAAAATGACGCTCGCGGACTTAGGACATTTTTTTAGTGTCTACATGTTTTTGCCCCTCTTTGAGACAATGCAGCTTGTTGCATTGTTTCAAAGAAAAAGATTGATCAACTGATACATGCCCCAAATATATCTTAGTAAGGATTATGATAAGAATGATATGCCCCCTCGAGAGATTGATCAAATAGATTGTAAGAAGATTAATCTCTCGATAGATGTCTAGAAAGTGATTAGATAGTTGATATTGCGTAAGTGATAAAGTAGTGATGTACATTTTGATGAAAATGCATAGTTGATGGGTGTAACTAAACAATTGATAGAAATGATCAGTATAGCTAGGTTGATGAGCTAATGAAGCTGATTGAGCTAATTAAGTTGATTGAGAATTATGCTTACGCAAGACAAGTTGCTGCAATGATGGATTGATTGATTGATTAAGGGGACATGAAATTTCAAGAAGCAGGTTGATTGATTTTAGATTTGATTCAAAAGACATATATCAGTGAATTAAGCAATTAATTGATTTCTCCGCGACAAGAAAGATGAAGAAAATGAAATGCAAGATGGAAGATAATGAAGGTGATGAAGCTTCTTGTACCATTTAAGTGTTTTTATCATCATCGGACTTATTATGTCACAAATTAGTATAAGCATCTAGATAACATGAACATCTAGATGACCTGAATACTGTTTGCATTTTTATTTAGTAATGAAGTATAAGCATCTAGTTATAAGAACCTTAGATGACCTGAATACTTATTGCATGGAAGACACTATCAGACAAGGAATGCTCTCATCCACATTAGACTCATAGGTCCTCGATGGTTTTAGAAAACCATGCCCTACGACGAGTCATCCTGTGAATAAGAAACAATCCACAAACAACAAACAAATGAACATGCCTCATCCTTGCCTCTCTAGTCAAAGACATCCTGGAGAAGCTAAAAGGCATGTCACCAAAGATAAAATCATAAAACAATCAAAGATAAACAAACAAACATGCATCATGCTTCGATATAGAATAGATTCTTGGTATGGTTTTATGCGTTTAATTGGATTTGAAAGGTGGATTGATATATATGTTATAATATTTGCTTGATTGTCAAAACTTGCATGTTTTTATTTTGTTGAAGTTCAAAGTCGTGTGGTGATCTGAAAGTGTCACTGTTTTTTTGAATTTTTGATTTTTTTTGGGGATTTTTGGAATATTTGATTTTTTTGGGATTTTTAAGATATTTGATTTTTTTGGATTTCTTCTAGACATTTTATGGTTTATTTTTTTGGATTATTTCAGGACATTTTATGATTTTTTTTGGATTTTTTCAGGGCATTTTATGATATTTTTGAATTTTTTTCAAGACATTTTATGATTTTTTTGGATTGTTTGAAGATTTAAAGATGGAGTGAAATGAAATGTGATATGACTGATTGAAGAAATAAGATCTTCCACATTAGTGGTAATGCAACCATGGATAAATGATAGATCAAAATGAAAGATTCACTGCAAAACATGTCACACAAGCAACATATCCTTTGTCAAAATATGATAATGGTTCATTGATTGGATGCCAGGAATGATCGATTCCGTAAGGCATGATGCTGATAAGTACTTAGGATCACTGATTCCTCTAAGTATGATAAGATTGATTATTTTTTATGATTGATTGACAAAAAATATGAGGATTTGATAATGTTTTACAGGGTGTGTGCAAGAAGTTGAGTCCACTTTTTGGCCAAAAAGTGGAAGTGTTTTCCCTGATTTTTAGTATTTGACACATTTGACCTTAAAATTTGAAGCACTTAGAGATGAAATCTTTAAAAAATTCACTAATCATAAAATGTAGTGCTCGGAGTCTAGTTTCCAAATATGTAATTTATTTCAATACCCAGATTGTACAAATTGAGTTTCAATAGGCATTTCAAAAAACCATTGTTTAAAAGTCATTTTTTTTACCATACCATGCACGTGTAACGACATCCATATTTTGACTTAAATTATCGTATTTTTCTAAATCCTTTTGGGAAAAGTTTTATGACTCACTGAACCTTGCTCTTGATATTTTTTTGTAATTTTTTATTGAATATTTTTTTTTGTTAATTTTTTATTAGGCAAATTTGTCGTTTTGAAAAATCGTCATGTACGACATGCATAAGATGACCTAAACTTATCATTTTTTGATTTTTTTTTCAAATTGAAAAGAATTGTCTAAAGTTTTCTCTCGTGCAATCTGTTTGTCAAAATGTTATGTTGATCAAAAGTTATTCAAATAGTAAAAAACTCTGATATTTAAAGTTTATGGACCAATTTTATTAGAAATTAATTGAAAAATAGAAAAAATAATTCAATTGCAAAACAAATTACATATTTAGAATCTGCATTGTTTGATGTAAAATGGGTTTTAATTTCATCAGAAATTTTTTGAAAAAAGGTCGTCAGCCATATGTCCAAAGTCGATATTTTTCTTTGACATTGTTAGGGCCTTCAATTTGCAGGTCAAACCAGGTTGAAGGCTTAGGTTCGGACTTCCAAAGCTTTTCCCGAACCAAAAACCTTGGCAAAAACCCACCCACGATGCAAAACAAAATTCAAATTTAAAAAAATAGGATCCCGATTATAAAACAGGATCCCATATAGTAATAAACAGGATTCAGTATTATAATCGGGATCTCGTTCCCATTTTGACCGTTGCAAAGGTAAGGGGATCCCGTTTATAAAACGGGATCCCGTTGCCTTTACAATAGGTCCGACACTCAATTTGAGTGAACGGGATCCCGATTATGGAGTGGGATCCTGTTTATTTCTAAACGGGATCCTGTTTTGCAATCGGGATCCCTTTTAATGATAAGCGGGATCCCATTTTATAGACGGGATCCCATTCATTTTATTAAAAAATACTATGCACAATTATTGTCAAGTTTGCAACTTTGCAACTTCACATGTACGGCTGAGAGCACTAAAAATTAATTATTTTTCATAAGTTATTGTATTTACAAGTGGTCAATTTGATTTTTGGTTGATTTTATCAAAGGGAGCATCATCTACACCATTTTAAAAGTGAAATTTGCAATATGGATTGAATTTTTCAAAGGAAGCATGAAGAAAACAATTTTTAAAGTGGTATTGTGGTAGTTTTCTATTTGTTTTGAGGAACACAAGAGGAAGAATTTTGCCGTAATAGGTATTCAACTTCCAATTTGGATTGAATATTTTGAAGTATTTCACTATTAACATTTATTTTTGCTTGAAAATTTTATAATTATGGGAGATAAATTTCGTAATAAGAGAAGAAAGACATTGACTCCTCAAGAAGTTGAAGCAAATAAAAAAAAAGAGATAAAGACAAAGAGAAAGAAGAATGAGAATAAAATCAATGAACGATGGTGGAGCAACCAATTCAACAACTATTGAAGATGAAAACATTGAAGATACCATAGTTGTAAATGAAGCTAATTTTCAAGGAGGCAATTTGGAGAAGAATATGATTATACAAACAAGTCCTACTATATCTTCAAATCCCTCTTTGAATGCTATAGAGAATGTTTCAATATACACAAATCCAAGTACGTCTTCAAATCCACATGTTAGTGAAATGGTAAATTTGTTTGTAGAAGATTTACAAGATGCTGGATATAATGATGTTGACATTGACTATATTCAAAGAGATGAAACTTTTATACAATTTGTTGAAAAAAAAAAAGAAAAATATTTTGTTGAAAATGAAAATCAAAATGATCATTTTCTTGAAAATGAAAACTAAATTTATATTTTTCATGAAAATGAAAATGAAAATGAAAACCGTTTTGTTGATGAAATTGAAAATAGAAGCCGTTTTGTTAATGAAAATAGAGACGAAAATAAAACGTTTTGTTGATGAAGATGTGAAATGAAAATGAAAACCGCTTTGTTGATGTTAAAATGAAATGAAATGAAACGTTTTGTTGATGAAAATGAAGATGAAAAATCTAGAATGTGATGTTGAATTTAATGAAAATACTTTTTAAAATTGGAAGTGGTGTTTTCTTATAATCTTCCCGATCAAATTTCTGAGGAAAATAAGAACACATGCTAATAGATTATACAATCAATTTTTTATCGTGAAAACTTTCAGTTCAATGTCAACTAATGATGCAATTAATGAGAATGGGAAAATGGGAAAAATAATGAAAAAGTTAGGCATTTTTGTTAAACAAAGAAGAAAATATCAATTAGTAAAGCATGCTATGTCTACTATTTCTAGTTCCATTC
>VDFB02322202.1:0-90638 GCA_007258455.2 Sequoia sempervirens | reverse complement strand
TGGATAACCTTGGATTTTATTGAAATCTAAAGGTTTATATCTTTTATTAGATATCATTTTTATTTGGGAACATGGCTAATGTTCTATCATGACATTAAAGCTTATAGAGGGAGAACCATAATAATTATACATAGTTGTAAATGAAAACTTATTCCCTCTACAATTAGTTGTTTCTCAATCCTTCTTCCTTTTAGAATATTATTATTCCTCTATTCCCTTTCTCTTAGTGCTCAAATTACCTAATAGAGAACCAAATTATTCTTCAAACATTTCAAAAATGGTTTTCATACATAAGCTTACCCTTAAAGAAAATTGAAACATAAAAAATACCTGGATATGTTGCAACTACTACTGCAAATTTTCCTTTCTGACTATAAATATTTATAGATCTAAAATACTCTTCTCATCTTCATCAGGTTCTTTTGATAGAGTCACCACCTCTCTTCATAGAGGACTGAACTTCAAAAAACATGAAGCTCCTTTTAAGCTTAATTTCATTCTAGGTCTTCTCCAACAACATAGCCACACACAACTTCTTTTAAATTTGTTGCAACCAAACCTCTTCCAGGTCTCAAAATTTTAATATCTAAACTAGATGTTCAAATTCACCAAATTCTTTGACTCTTTCCAAATGGATACTCCTCTGATCTCCCCAACAAGTCACCAATCTATTGGTTCTTTTTCTTGCAACCCCCAATCTTAAGGAAAATCAGAATACTTGAACCAAGGGATCAAGAGGTTAAGACTAAGGTCAAGTGCACTATCAACACATCAGGAATAAGGCACCAACAAGCAAGGCTATAATCAAACTTCTGCACTTTGAGCTCCACAAGACTCAAGAAGGTGTTCCTATTCAAAGATCTAAACTTATAATATAACTTTCCCTAGATAACATATTGCAGATTTCTAACATGTGGATGGTTCTTAGATGAATGTAAAAAGAGTTATATATTTCATTACAGGGTATGTGTAGGATCATGATGGGCCAAAAAGTGGCAATATGATGGGTATTTGTAGGGTATGTGGCTGACGACCTTTTTTTTACCCAAAATTGATGAAATGAAAAAGGTTTTTAAAGGAGATTTTCAGCTTTCCACCAATATAAATTATGCTTTACTTTGAATTTAATAAATAATTATTATTCATTTTCTATTTGAATTATGACTAAAGTGTTAATTGATAGGCTGATTGAAAAACATCTATAGCTTTCAAATAGTATCACATTTTTTGAATCCAAAACATGCATCACATTCTATTCTTTGCATACTATAGGATTTAAAAAAGAAAAAATGAATTTCATGAAGTTTTGACCAAGTTAAGGTGGTTAGACATACAAGTTTTTATATTTTTTAAAAGTTGTAATAAAAAAATCATAATTAATTATTTACCTGGAAAAAAATTATCAAAAAATATGTATCACATCCGGACATGAGTCCTCTACTTATGTCTAAAATATTATAAAAAAATATTATCATTTTATTGTGGTTAGGGTGGTCAGATAGACACCTACTTCTTATTTTTTCCCTGAAATTTAAGTACTACTGCATTGAAATTTAGAATTTTCACCAAATAGATTTTTTTTCCTTTAAAATAAGCCTAGTAGTTTAGAAACTAAACTCAATTTTCTATAGATTCTATTCTTATGTATTTTTGAAATAATATAGATAACTTATTCAAATTTTTACGTCAAGTTTCCTAACTCTAATTATTCTAAATTTTTTGCCACTTAAGGGCCTGTTTTTTCCATGATGATCTTGCACATGTACCCTACATTCAACCATGATCCCCTTGCACCTTGAATCCACATTGAGAGAATATAAATTAAGATGAATATTCATCTCAAACACACAAATAAGTTACATAAAAATCACTCCTAAGCATAATCTCGGTGTTCTTTAATCTCCATTAAGATACAAAAAACTAGAAATAAGTTAAACATGAAAATGAGAAAGATTCTATAAGATTTTAAATGGTGATTCTTTCTAGGATTTGCATAAGAGAAACACACTAGACTATTCCCTTGTCCATAACAGAGTCAAAATGAAATAACCCATTTGGTAACAACCAAAACACAAAATCAGTGACCATTAAACCATTATTTCATTACAATAATGAGGTCTCTTTAGGACACATGCAACATTCTTATAGATTCTAAAATGCAACACAATATATTCAACATTTAATTGAGAGAACACTTTAACCTGTTCTTTAAACAAGAGCCATCAACCAAATACTTGTTACAACAAATTTGTTACAAAAACCATTATAACCTTTGATTACTTTGATTGAAAATATAATGCATACATTCTTGAGACATTACAGTATGGCATAGTTCATCCCAATTTGTAAACTAATTTTCTTGCCACTAACAAAATGGATTACAACATTGAACTTTGAAATTTGAAGAACTCCTAATTCTAGAGAGAAATCCCTATACAAAAATTACAATATCCTCAACCTAGAGAATTTGGAACCCCCTTACAATAAACAACTTCTCATTAAAGAGAAAAGAGAACAAAATAGAGAAGCCTAAAATCAATCTATCCTTGACACATGTCACTTCTGAGATCCCTTGATCTACAACCAACTGGCATTTAGAAGATACTTTTCACTCTTCATTTTCCCTCTTCAATCTTCCTTTGTTTGTAATTCCCATGCAAACCTTTACCAATGTGTAAAAATGTAGTTACCAGCTTCATTTTACTTGCAAGTGATTTTTTTTTACTTTTGGGTCAAAACTCATTTACTAGCAGTAAGAATATGCCTTTTAACATGCATTTTAACTTTGCAAATTGAGCCACACAGCCTTAATTTCTACCTTTTCTCTCTACAATTAACTTGGCATTTAATTTAAATGGAAAATATATAGCCATCTCATCTGCAAATGGTTTGACATTTTGTCAAATACTTATCTTGCAACCACTTTCATGTGCATTCTACCTACAACTATTTTTTCCTCAATTGAGCTTGCAACTTTTGCATCACCATTTTTACTTGAAACAAATTCAAGATCTCCTTCATTCACTTTGCAAAGAAAGAAAACATTTAAATGGCTATCATTGCAAAAGAAGCATGTGCAAGTCATGAGAAATGATTGCTAGGTATTTTTGACATGAATGGAAATTTGAAAATGTGTTAAAGAACATTAAAAACATTTCCAAGTGTGAGAAATGGTTGCAAATCAATTTGAAATCATGCAAGTTATTTTTTGTTGCAGTTGGATGTGAAAAGCAATTTTTTAGAATTTTAGAGCAACAAATCAGCTAATTTCTTCAGTTTAAATGCTCCAAAACCTTCCCCAAGTGTTCAAATAGGGATAGGACACTTATTCAGTCCATATACAAGCTCATAGCAAGCTCAAAAATGCCATAAAATGGCTTCTCCACATGCCCTCGCCCCTCTTAAAACCCCTCTTTTTGCTTGTGTAGGCATGCAGGTAAGAGTTTTTGATGCAATAGGGACACCCTCGACCAAATACATACACTTAAAATTCACAAATATAGATTTCAAACATACTGCAATTAAAACACATGCTTCCTTTAATTGAAATCAACAACAAATCACATACAATATCTCATCATAAAAATATACAATAAACTTGGCATATCATGGCCTCTCAAACTCTACAAAAAAACTCCTCTCTTTCCTCTCATAGTCTCATAACAATTTCCTTCACAAGCCCCTCTCATGGGATGAGATCTCTCAATTTTCCCAGGGAGAAATCTTCCTCAAATTTGTAGCAATATTTTGTTTTTTATTAGCTTCTCCAATCTGTAAATTCTTTTCAAATTCCCATATGAGGCATTGAATGGTCTTCGAAAACCTTTCATTTCACTTGTTGTATGTAGCACTTAGAATGAAAATGACTCCAACCAAATTGATATTTCAAAATATTAATATTAAAACAATTAAAATGCCTCCAATAATACCTTTGAGTCTACACAATTTTTTTTTAAAATAAAAAATTATGCAATTGTAGCAAAGTGCACCAAAGGAAAAATGACTTTTTGCATATCTTCTTTCCAGAAGCTCCTCTTTGCATGAAATTTTTTCAGGATGTGTAAAATAACATTCCTAAGCTTTCCACCAAGTCATTTTGTCCCAACATTAATAAAACTCCAAAAAATAAATTTCTTCAAAATCGCTAGCTAAGAATAGAGAAAATTAAATTCTCCCAAACCATGCAAGATATGACTACAAAATCTTCACCATTAAATCTAGGATGCTTTTAAAAACTTGTCTATGCAAGGATTCATAATGAGAGCTTACCCATTTCGTGAAAAAAAAATAAAAAAATTGTGTGATGCTGATTGCATCTATATCTGGATGCTCCTGCATCAGACACGCTGGGTAGGAATTTTTTTTGAGTATGACTCACAAAATGGATTTGAGTAGTGGGACTACTCTTTTAGGTTGAATGCAATCTACAAAAAACTCCATTGCTGAATTAGACAAAAATAATCTCTTCCTTTGCCTCTTCCAGCACTTAGTCAGGACACTTGCCATCCTCCTCCACCAAGTGTGCACCTTCTTCTTCCTTCCTCTCATGGACTCATGTTCACCATATCCCAACCTCCTCCAAATAATATCCCTACTCCTCGTATCCTTCGTTTGATCCAACCCACCATCATCTGATGACTTCCACCAAAATCCCTCATCACAACCTATAGCATCCACATACAAATCTCCACCTACAACTTCACCATTCTGCATAACAACTACATATAACCTTGTACTAACAATATTCATATGTACCATTTCTATATTCACTTTTTCTTTAAAATTCATCATCTCATTTAAATCTACCATACAAGATTCAAGAAAACTAATTTTTATCTCTTCCTCCTTTGCTACTATGACAACATCTTGCTTATCCTCTACTAGAAATTTTTCATATTCAAAATCCACTTCTAGCACCATCATGTCATCCAAAGGGATCACAACTATTGTAAAATTATCATCTTCAACTACTGCAACATTGCATTGCTCCTCGACCTCTACTGCAATTTCACCATCTTCCTCTACAACTATATCCTTTTTCTTTTCATCCTCGAAAACCTCTGCCATAGCCTCTTCTCTTTCTTCTTTATCCTCAACCACTACTACACTTTCCTCTTCTTTTTTAACCTCTTTCTCTATGCCTCCATTAGGGCATTGGTGCAGGAGCACACCTAGGCTAACCTCCATAGTTAGGATATTTTGGGATTGTATCTGGAATTATCCAAGTTAAAGTAATTGTATGTTTGTTTTGGACCTTAGAAGGTCATTGCTGTGGCTAGGTGAGTTAGTCATTAGGACTAAGGTCACCAAAGTTAGTCGTTGTTAATAGTTTTTACATTGCTTAGCCTTAGGAGCTTAAGTTGGGATTTGAGTCTTAAATGTGTTCTAAACACATGAATGATGTTCGAAAGATGACATGAGGCCTTTTATGGAGTTGGTTACTCGAAATATAGGAGATAGAGGTCCTAAGAGTTAGGAAGGTGGCATAATGACAAAGTTGCCAAATGTTGTTCCAAAATTGTCATGACAACATTTGCCATTATGGCAAATGTTGCATGCAACTCGGTTACATAGGATACCCTAAATGATAGGAGTGAGGGATCAACCAACATACCCTACAAACATGGTGAATGACATCTAAGATGCAGGAGGCTCGAATTCAAGAAAGGGGAGATTGTAATCAAAGTTTTTTTGAATAGAAGATAGCTCTGCAATTTCTATTTTTTTGTGAACTCCGAGTGTTATTGAGTGATAGTGATACTAAGTGAATTGGATGTTTTGATTTAGTGTTAGATTCGTGTTCATAGGATAGTTCTAAACTTTTTCCATTTTGTAAGTAAGTTGATTTAAGTTGTTTTAGTGTCTTGAATAGATAGGTTAAGGTTTAGGGTTTTACTGGTCCTGTCCTGACCAACTTGTCTTTTTATGGCTCCCCCATGAAATCTAGTCATGGGATTCTCTTGAGGATATATAGATGTGTTAGGGGAGCCATTGGTCTATACATATGTAGAGTTAGGAGTCATGGAGAGTGAAATAGCTATGTTTAATGTCAAGCCCTAGGCGAGCTTAGAGTGCCCGGTTAGAGGTTTGACAGTAATGAATTGAAGAATTTAGGCAGGGGGATTGAGGTACAGTACGAAACAAGTATAGTTCCAGGTAGGGTATAGACATACCCTAACATGCTAGAAGGATTGAGGTTCTAACAATCCATTTGACTAAGTTTTGAGGGAGAAATCAACGAGGTCCTAGTAAATAGGTCTTTTAACCTGATTTAACCTAGATAATAGGAAACCAATGTATGGAGGACTTAGGATTCTAGAACCTTTGGAATCCTTTAGAAAATCCAAAAGGGTATTCGAATGTGGAATTGGTTTTTCAAGTTGTTTGGAAAATTTGGGCAGAAATG
Source organism: Sequoia sempervirens (assembly GCA_007258455.2). Taxonomy (NCBI): domain Eukaryota; kingdom Viridiplantae; phylum Streptophyta; class Pinopsida; order Cupressales; family Cupressaceae; genus Sequoia; species Sequoia sempervirens. The sequence goes on along the minus strand of VDFB02322202.1, from coordinate 84,232 downwards.
AAGTAAAGGTCTCTATCAAGTGCTACAAGGGATTAGGCCCCCTCAAGACCAATTCTTGAAACCGGTAGGAAAGGAGTTTGGAGAACCTCCAAGATGGATCCATTTGGAAGTGCATGGCATGTTTTCAATATGTTTGGCACCCCTACAGTCAATTCAATGTTTTGTGTGAAGTTGGCACTTAGAGTCTTCTAAGTGTAGGAGAGAGTTTGCACATGACAAAGTGGTGTTAGTCCTTCAAGGTGAAGTACAAGGTGTGAGACTCTTGGAGAGGAGTTGGATCAGGACTTAGTTAATCATCTAAGCCTAACAAGGACCTAGAAGATATTAGGTTCCTAGACGAAGACAAGGAAAAGTCTTCTTAGCTAGTTGTGTAAGAAAGCCTTGGAACACTTACACCAGGCATACTATTGCAACTTCTTTCACTACTTCTTCTTTTTTACCCTACAATTGACTCAAAACCTACTCTTCCCCATCCTTTATTATGCTAGATGTATTTTCTCTACCATTATATATAGCTTCTCTATCATAGATCCATGTTTGAGCCAACAAAATATGGAAAATATCCATGGGTACTATATCACATACATTCTCATCCTTATAACTACGAATCTAAAAATCAATAATACATTGTTCACTTACCCATATTTGATGATCTCCTTGCAACCAAGAAATACTGTAAGGGTTTGAATGCTTTCTTCTCTTCAATTTCAGTTTCTAGACCATCTCTAATGACACCAAATTATTTTTGTTGTTGTCCACAACCACTCTGCAACACTTTCCACCTGACTTGAAAATAGGTTGAAACACATTGCTCCTTTGGATGGGATCTTGCTTCTCTTTTTGTGGCTTCATAAATTCTTTCTTCATCATAAAACATTTTCCTGGCTTTCTAAACATTTTATCGAACACTTTCCATGCAACCTCAACCTGCAACCTGCACAAAGTTCATAACCTACTATCCGCAGCTTCACCACTTCTCTTTTCCACCCACAAGTCCTGGTGTAGACTCTACACACTCAAGACCTCTAACTCTAATACCAATTGATGCAATAGGAACACCCTCCACCAAATACACACTTACAATTCACAAAAATGGATTTCAAACATATTACAAATAACACACATGCTTCCTTTTATTGAAATCAACAAAAAATTACATACATTATCTCATCATTAAAATCTATAACAAACTTGGCCTATCATGGCCTCTCAAACTCTACAAAAAAATTCCTCTCGATACCAATTGATGCAGTAGAGACACGTTTCGCCAAATACACACACTTAAAATTCACAAAAATAGATTTCAAACATATTGCAAATAACACACATGCTTCCTTTCATTGAAATCAACAAAAAATTACATACAATATCTCATCATAAAAATATGCAACAAACATGGCCTCTCATAGCCTCTCAAAATCTACAAAAAAACTCCTCTCTTTCCTCTCACAATCCACAAGATTTTCCTTCACAAGCCCCTCTCGTGGGCTGAGATCTCTCAATTTCCCCAGGGAGAGATCTACCTCAAATCTGTATCAATATTTTATTTTTTATTAGCTTCTCCAATCTGCAAATTCTTTTCAAACTCCTATATGAGGCATTGAAGGGTCTTTGAAAACCTTTCATTTCTCTTGTTGTATGTAGCACTTAGAATGAAAATGACTCCAACCAAATTGATATTTCAAAATATTAATATTAAAACAATTAAAATCCCACCAATAATACTTTTGAGTCTACATACATAAATTTGTTTTAAGAAAATTCTTTTATGCAATTGTAGCAAAGTGCACAAAAGGAAAAATGACTTTTTGCATATATTATTTCTATAAGCTCCTCTTTGCATGAAATTTTGTCACGATGTGTAAAATAACATTCCTAAGCTTTTCACCAAGTCATTTGGTCCTAGCATTAATAAAACCCAAAAAAATAATTTTCTTCAAAATTGCTAGCCGAGAACAGAGAAAATTAAATTCTCCCAAAACATGCAAGATATGACTAAAAATTATTCACCATTAAATCTTGGATGCTTTTAAAAAGGTGTCTATGCAAGGATTCATCATGAAAGCTTACCCATTTCCTGAAACAATTATTTTTTGTGTGATGTTGATTGCATCTATACCCAGATGCTCTTGCACCAGCTTTGGGTGCAAAATTTCAACTTGTATTTCATCATAAAACATATGATAATGCTTTTCAAGTGTCCCCACAACATCTACAACACTAAAAATTCCTTAAATATTGCAAAGTGGAAAATTCAATTTTTCTTACTGACAAAATGGTGGAATTTTTCTATTCGTAAATGAGAGATTCTGGAGCCTTGAATTTTTGTGAGTAGCCATAATAAATTAAATAAAACATTGGTTTTAAACCAGATCTCTCCAATCCATCCAAAATTTGGTACCTTTTTTTTATAAATGGGCCCGCTAGAGGTGGTCGTTGCAACTAAAACAAATTAAAATAATTCATCACATGGACTCTTTTTTTGATGAAAATGAAACTGAAGATGTTTTAGGACAAAATAAGAAATTGGTTACCCTCATAATTTTGAAATTTGTAACCTTTTAAAACATAAAATATAGCCCGGTCATAGTTAGAAAAGCATTAAATAGCCTATTAGAGCTCATCTTGAAAGCACAAAACTAAGAAGGCATACTACCATATGTACCAAAAAACTTTCTACCATATGGATTTGCATGATGATTCTAGAATTGCAAAATTTTAGTCATCAAAGATAGGCTACAAGGAATATTTGATAGGAAGTAGACCTAACCATTGCCACCAACTTGAAAGTGCATAGGCACTTCAAAGTTGCAAAATTTGAAGGTGCCATCACTCTCAATTGATTTTAGGATAACACTCAAGAAAAAAGTATTGAATGTTTTGATGACACCCAAATTTTCGAAGGAACTCAAGAACTCAAACAATGGGAGCTAGCAGATAGAGAAGGGAGATTGTGTTGTTGTAATAAAATCACACAACCTCTCCTAAGGTTTGAGTACTTGGTGCAAGTCAAATCTTGGTCTAAAGGGACACAAAAAAAAGTTGCAAGGATCAAATACTATGTTGCAAACAAAAAAATCTAACCTGTAGGTAGCAGTCTATTGCTGCAAGCACAAAAATGATGCTACAAATGTGTAGTCAGATGCTACAAGGACAACATAAGTATATACTATAAGCTCTTTACCACAGAATACCTTAACATAAAATCCTAAAAAAAATTCACACAAGAAATAACCCTTTTAGAGCAACAAGTTTGTAAAGATCTACCATTCACAACAATACACCCAATCCAAAAGAAAAAAATTATAAAAGAAAAATATTATATTTCAATTAACTCAAAAATTGCATTCATTTACACTCATTTGTACATGTTTAAAAGAGTTGGGATAAATCAAAAATTGTTTTGTTGCCCTCTTCTTTCTTCCTCTTTTCCTAGCACAACTCCTTTGTGCCTTTATCTATTTCTAGATTTTTCTCTTGCTATCCTTTTGTTGTCCTCTTTGTTCTTCTCTGTTGTTCTCCTCTATTCTATCATTTTCCTATTCTTCTTCTCCAAAAATCCCAATATTTGTAAATTTCTTCTCAAAATCCCACCTAAAACTAGGTGCAACATTCAAAATCCCATGTAATAAATTCTTACAACTCATTTTGAGTTCAAAAATCTCACTTAAACATATTCTCCTTCATATCCCCTTGTTTTTTTTCATTAAATGTGTTTGCAAGTAGGTAGTTACAACTTCAAATGGCTGAGAAAATCAAGTTTTAAATTGCTATGAATATGTATGGTGGTATAGTGAAGGAAAATAGATAAAAAAGTCTAAATATGATGCCCCTACATTGAAATATAGGGTAGGTAATTTTTTGAGTGCCTACTCACTAAGTAAAACCCTATGTTGTTGTAGGTTAATGATCCTTTTGCTGTAGGTCAACAACTTTGTCATCATGTATTAACTGGATTGAATCCGACTCTATTGGTCTTATCCACATGGAATCCCCCACTAATTTATCCTTCCATTTCACTAAATATTCACTCTACTCCTTACCTCTAGTCTTTCTAACCTCTCTAGAATTCAAAATACATTCAATTTCCTCTTGTGCTCTCTTGAGTAGCTGCTCCTATCATTTTTGTAGGAGGGTGATCCCACAATAGTGGTTTACAATTTTTGGCCAAACTGGACACTGAAATATATATTTTTAACTAAATCTTCACTTTCGGGCACCTATAGCGGCTAGATTGTGAGGAATTTGAAGATGATACAAATTAGAGTTTCATAAAATTTTGTCTGTAGATTCTAAATATATTTTTTTCAAAATTTTTGGAATCAGATGTCACTTCTTTTCCCATCTCCCTCAAAAAACTAGGTTTTTTCAAAAAACAACATTTTTAAAAAGTGATGGTCACTGTATAACACTAAAATTCTTTTTGATGAAGGATAAAATTATAATTCTTTCAAATTTATATTTTTAAATTTGATATCTAGTTCTTCCACTTCGTTAGATAATTTTTTATTGAATATGTTTTCTTTAATCAAGTTTCGAAGTCAAACCAGTTACAATTTAGACATAGTGCAATTGTATAATGCGTAACTTTTTTTGTATGCATCTAAATAATTTTTTATTTTTTTTGTTGGATCAAGGACTTCAATATCTGGTGCACTCATATTTTTCAATTTTTTTTTTGACAATCTTCTATTTTTTAACATGTGCAGAACAAAGAGTTTGATTTTTAGTGAAAAACCTACATTCACAAGAAATAAAAAATAAATATAATAATAAAATTAAATTTATTTAAAATTATACTTTTGGGAAGCTTATAATAAGGACTACATACAAAAAATAAATTTTAAATGAATTAATTTGATCCCTCATAAGGTAAATCAAAAGTTATTTTTCATCAACATTTTGATAGGGTAAAGGAGACTCCGTTATAGGTATGGTTTAAAACTAGCGGGGTTCTATCCAAGGGGGTTTGATCTAAGGTAGTTTGATCAAACCCTCTTCAATTGAAATTCTTTAAATGAAAATTTTAAAGGCTTAAATTATTATATTTTCTAAAAATATGTGATTTCAGCAAAAATAAGAATCTCCCAGAAATTGTAAACCAACTTTGTGGGATCACCTAGGAATATTTTTTGTTTTTCTTTTTGTTGTGATGCCTCTATGTCATATTATATAAATAAAAAACATTAAAAATTGGAGAGATTTCCAAACTTGTAGGTAGCTTCAATTCATAAGCATTTGGTGAAAACATTTTGATAATTTTGCATGATTCAATATTCTTCCACTTGAGCTTGTTACGGGTATGGATGAGAAATATTCCCTTTCATAGATGTGCCAATAATATATCTCCCACATTAAAATAATTTTCTCTCCTTTTCAAATTATCTTTCTCTTTACACTGCTAGTTGCTCCAACTAAGTTTTTCTCTGAATTTTTGGTGCAAATCTTGCATGCATTTAGCATATTATTTCCCTCCAACACTTCTCTTATAACCCTTAGTATTTGCAAGCTCCATCAATTCTAAAATACCCCTAGGTTTGTATCCAAAAATAATTTAAAATGAATCCTTGTACTTTTATTGACTAAGTCATTATATACAAATTAAACTTGTGGCAATATCAAGTCCCACTACCTAGGCTTGTTGCCCACTAAACATCTTAACAAATTCCCTTGGCTCTGATTAACAACTTCAGTTTCCCCATCCATTTGAGGATGACATGTAGAGTAAAACTTTAAATCAATACCTGATTATTTCCAAAGTGTCCTCCAAAAATGTCTTACAAACTTAATTTCATGATCTAAAACTATACTTTTTGGTAAGCCACATAACCTAACAACCTTCATGAAAAATAATTTTTCTACATGTGTGGCATTATTTATCTTCTTCCACACTATAAAGTGATCCATTTTAAAAAATATATCAACAACCACAAAATAGAATTGTTACCTCACCGTGTTCTTGGCAATCCAATCACAAAACTCATTCTTACATTTTCGTATGGTTTATCTAGTATAGGTAATGGCTATTATAGTCCTATATTTTGACTCCCTTCTTTGGCATATTAACAAACTTGACATCCTAGAACACATTTTTTGATTTCTTCCCTCATCCTTGGCCAAAAATATCTTTCACTTAGTTGTGCTATGTTTTATCATATCTAAAATGTATAGCTAAACCACCACAATGCTTTCCTCTTATTAAATTATGCTCTCATTGATCCTTGAGGTATGCATAGTTGTTGTCTTTTAAATAGAAATCCATCTTGTATAAATAATCCATCCATGTTGTCCTATCCACACTAGTAGGCTCCATACATGTCCATGCATGCTTAAAGTACAAATCATCTTTGTATAACTCTTTCATAGCATCAAACCCAACTACTTCAGCTCTCATTTTAGTCAATATGTTTCTCTCCTAATTAATGCATCTGCTACTTTGTTTGAAATTCCACTTTTATGTTAAAAAACATCCATGTTTGAAAAAACAATTATACCCTTGTAGGAATTCTACCCACCTCATGTGTCATTGGATAAGCTTGGTTTGACTATTAATAAACTACAAACCATGATGATCCATGCAAATAATAAAATCATTTGGAAGAAAATAATGATGCCACTTCTTTAAATATTTCACTATAACATATGATTCTTGATCATAAACAAAATACCTCTTCTTTTTCTCCACTTAAACTCCCTTTTGTCTCCCCTTATGGTTTTAGTTATGAGTGCACATATCCCACTCAAATTTTGAATAAATCTACAATAAAATTTGATCAAACCATGGAAACTTCAAACCTCTTGCACTCTCCTAGGTGTTGGTCATTCAATTATAACACATACTTTTTCTAGATCGATTTGCAACCCTTATGGTGAGATAATATATCTCAATTAAACAAATTTCTCCTTCATAAAACTGCACGTTTTAAATTTATCAATAACTTTTCCTCCTTGAGCCTTTGTAAGTCTTATCTAATACGCAATAAATTTTCCTCTTTGCTTTGTCATCAAGATAAACAACCACAAATTTTCTTAAAAATGGTTTAAACACTTCATTCATCAATCATATAAACATGTTGGGTGAATTTTTTAATTTGAAAGGCATTACCAACCACTCAAATTTTCCCTCCTTTTTTTAAAAAGAAGTCTTCCACTCACCACCTTCTCTTATCCTAATTTGATAATACCCACTTTCTAAATAATTTTTTTCTTAAATACTTAGTCTTCCCCAGACAATCCTTGAGATCATCCATTCTTGGAAAAGGAGAATGACACCTAATTGTTATTTTCTTGATGGCTCTTGTGTCTATACACATCCTCCATTCACCATCCCATTTTGGTTTTAACATAGCTGGTATTGCACATGGGCTAAGAATTTCTCTAATTAGTCTTCTTTCCAATAGTTATTGCACTTGCGTGTTCACCCCTTCATTTTTTGTAGGTGTCATCATATAAGAACCTTTGTTAGGTAAAATTTCCCTTGGGATCAAATAAATATGATGGCTAATGCTCCTCATAGGTTGTAGTCTTTCTGATGATTCTTGGGACATAGTCTCATCTAATTCCTGTAGCAATCCCTTTACTTCTAAAGGTATGTCACTGTTGTTAGTTGTTTCATTTACCTATAGCACCTTGGGAGCCATTGCAAAACATATTTTTGCCTCCTTAATCTCCTTCAAAAATTTATTTCTTGTCACTAGCAACATTCTTGGACCACTTTCCACCTCTTCTTCCTTAGTTACTAATGGTGTAAGAGCATGTATTCTTTAATTTCCCCCCCAAAGTGTGATTGTTTTCTCTCCCATCATGAATTTCCTTCCTATAAAATTGCCATGATCTTCCTACGAGTGAGTGACATACATTTATAGGAATGATATCACACCATATCTCATCTTCATAAGTGCCTATTCAAAAATTCATTAGGCATTGTTGATCAACCAAGACTTGGTGCCCCTTTTTAACCATGACACCTTGTAAGGGGTAGGTTGAGTTCTTTTTAACCAAAATTTATCCATCATTTCAATTGAAACGAAATTATTAGTTCTACCACTAAATTTTATTATGACCGTACAACATTTTCCCATTTCCTTACATATTTTCTTAATTTTTTTTTTTTTTTTTGAAAATTTCATCTTCTCTTTTGGTTGGCTTCATCAATGACCTATTCATCATAAGTTTTTCACCTATATTAGGTTCATCTGGTTGACTAATAGACCTTTTTTAACTGATATCCACTTTGGATATGTGTACTTGTAGCCTCTATTCTCCTTGATCATTTTTGACTGTGTTGTGGGCATTCATAAAATGTATGTCCTAACTATCCACATGTGAAAAATGTACCTTGGAATCCTTTGCCTTGGCCTCTTCCATATCTACCTTTACCTCTCATAGGGTATGGTCTTGGTCTTGTTTCATCTCTCTCCTTTTGACCTTTTGAAGGGATGACCTTCTTACAATGGCTATAGTTTTTATGTTGTTGCCCTTTTCCTTTACTAAACCCACCTCTTCCTTTAATTTTTCATTTCCTTCGAGTCTATTTCTTCTTTTCCTTTAGGGAATATTGATATATTTCTTCCATAGTTCACCACCTTACCATATTTATCTCATATTGAATATTCAGCCTCAATCCATTATTTTATCTAGCCACTTTTTCATGGTCAAATTCATTATGACTAGATTTCATTTTTTTTTATATAAAACTCCTATGTATAAGTCTTCACACTTAACTCTTTTTTTTTTTTAATTTTACAATATCTTAAGAAGAACAAGTTGATAATCACTACATATAAATTTAACCTTCATCTTTCTCACCATTTAATCCCATCAAGTGATCTTATCTCTACCATTTATTCTTCTCTAAACTTATACCTCTTTCCACCAAAGTGTTCCATGACCTTTCAATTTTGTTTCAATAACCTTCACTCTTTTAAGGTCCTCCACTTCATCATATTCAAAGTATTCCTCCATCTCAATTACCAAATATATTAGCTCATCTGGTTCTATACTTCCTACAAAGCTTGGTAAATCCATCCTTTTTCCTCTCCCAATGTTAGAAATAAACCTTATGAGTCTTTTTTCTCTTGTATCCATATCTCTATTTGCATCTTTACCTTCTTTTCCTACCATGTTTCCTTACCTCTCCTCATTCCACCTTATATTATATATATTCTTGTTTGCACTCCCCTTAGATAATCTACTACCTCATCTATCTTTCCTACTACTATAACTACAACCTCCACCATCCTTCTTGTTGGTAGCATCTTTCTACCCTAAATCTCCTTTCACTCTATTTTATTGTTACTGTAATCCATCTAGCTACAATATCCCTTGTTGTAAGGATGCACCCATAGTCACAAATATCAGGGGTTCCTTCAACCCCAATTTTAATTCATTGTCTTCCTTCCTAGAGCTATAACTGAGCTTTGATACAATGTTGATTACACCCACCTCCTCACAAGCACCCAATAACTCAGCCAATGAGAGATATTAGATAGAGAAGGGAGGTAGTGTTTCTGTAAGAAACTCACACAAACTCTATAGTGGTTTGAAAACTTTCTACATGTGAAATATTGATCTAAAGGGACACAAAAAAAGCTATAGGGATCAAACACTATGTTGCAAGAAAATAAATCTAAAGTTGCAAGTAACAACCTATTGTTGCAAGCACAAAATTGTAAAATAAGAATATTATAATTCAAATAACTCAAAAATTACAATCATTTGCAATAATTTGTACATATTTACAAGAATTGGGATAAATCTAATTTTTTTTGTTTCCCTCTTCTTTCTTCCTCTTTTCTTGGAATAGCTCATTTGTGCCTTCCTCTTTCTATTTTTTTGATCTTTCTTCTACTGCCCTCTCTATTCTTTTGTTCTATCCTCCATTCCTTCTTTTTCTTCTATTATTGTTCTCCAAAAATCCAAAAATATGGAAACTTCTCAAAATATTGCCTAAAACTAGGTGCAACACTCAAAATCCCATAATAAATTCTTACAACTCATTTTAACTTCAAAAATCCCACTTAAACATGTTATCTTTCATTTCCCCTTGCTCATGTTCATTAAATGTGTCTCCAAGTAGGTAGTTACAAATTCAAAAGGAAAAAAATCATGTTTTAAATTTCTACGAATGTGTACAATGGTGGTGAAGGAAAATAGATAAAAAAAGTCTAAATATGACACCCCTCCATAATGTTTCAATCGAGCTTGTGATCTCTCAATTGATGTGTAGGATATGTAAGTGAAGCTTGTACCTAATGAAGAATCAATGATAAAGCTAGAAAATCCCAAGGATAGTAATATTAAGGATAGTGACTTGAGAACATTAGGTTTGACTAATTAAATATGACATCAAAGTAGAAAATGAGTTGTAAATCTAGTTACTGAATGCTACTCAAAACAGGGTGTTGTCATAATAGTGGTTTACAATTCCTGAGAGGAACAAATTTTAGCTGAAATCACATATTTTTAGAAAATATAATGATTTAAGCATTAAAAAGTTCCATTTTAAGGATTCCACTTGAAGAGGGTTTCATCAAATCACCTTAGATCAAACCCCCTTGGATAGAACCTCGCTAGTTTTAAACCATACCTATAAATACGTCTCCTTTACACCTATCAAAATGCTGATCAAAAATCACTTTTGATTTAGATTTTGGGGGATCAAATGAATTAATTTAAAATTTATTTCAAATGATTATGGTATTCCCCAAAACAAGCTATCCAATGAATATAATTTTAATATGTTTTGGTTTTGTTATGTATTTGTTTTTTAAGTTTTATTAAACATAGGTTTTTCATCGAAAATGAATTTATTTGTTCTTCACATGTGGAAAAATATAAGATTATCAAATTTTTTTTTGAAAAATATGAGTGCACCAGCTATTGAAGTCCTTGATCCAACAAAAAAAATTAAATTAAATTTTGACATATACAAAAAAAATTACGCGTTATACAGTCGCGTTGTGTCTGAATTGCAATTCATTTGACTTTGAAACATGATTAAGGAAAAAATATTCAATAAAAAACTATCTAACCAAGTGGAAGCACTAGACATCAGAGTTACAAATCTAAATTTGAAAGAATTAGAATTTTATCCTTCATGGAAAAAAAGTTATGCGTTATACGGTGTGTGCCACTTTTTAAAAATGTTGTTTTTTGAAAAAAATCTATTTTCGTGGGAGATGGAAAAGAAGTACAATTTGATTCCAAAAATTTTGAAAAAAATATTTTTAGAATCTACAGACAAAATTTGATGAGACTCTAGTTTGCACCATCTTCAAATTCCTCACAGTTTAGCCGCTATAGGTGCCCGAATGTGAAGATTTAGTTAAAAATAATAATTTCAGTGTCCAGTTTGGCCAAAAATTATAAACCACTATTATGGGATCACCCAACATTTTCTCAGGAATATCATCTAACAAAAAAATCTATAGCAAAGCATCTTCATCACTGTTGATTGTTATGATTTAACATTGTAATAGTGGATGGAGAAAATCATAAATAGGGAAAATGAATTATGTTTTGAGATGCAACCAAGGGATGGAAGACTTCTAAAATAAAACATTCTAGGGTGTGTGCACCAATCTATGACACAAAAAAGGTGCCACATTGTGCAAAAAAAAAATAGAGCATTTAGCAAGTGCCAAACAACTTAAGAATTTGGAGAGTGCCAAATTTGACACTTGCCAAATGTAAAAGTTGTTTAAAAATAAATCAAGCATTAGAAACTCATTTTTTTGCAAACTTGTGACCCTAGCTCTCATTTTCTACCCTTCCAACTCATGCTTTCCAAAAGGAGATCAAATTTCTCTTGTGATTCTTTGCGAGGATGTCACCAAGATGTCAATGAGATCAAATAGATTGAACAAATGTATTTCTTTTTTTTAATTTCAAATTTGAATTAGAATGTAGATTGAAATAGGTTTTTATTTTATTTATTTTTTAATTTCTAGGGAATCATTCTCCACCTCCAAACATTGAAAATTCACAATAACCCTCTCACGAAGAGCCTCCCAAACATGAACAACCTCAAACCCCTCTGCTAGTTCGTAGGCATGTCCACAAGGAACCCAAGAAAATATCTTAAATCAAATTGAAAACAACAAAAGATAGATTGAACAATTAATTGGAAGATTAACTAAGCATGCTAAATCCCACCCTTATAGGAGAGGGATTGTCGAATCGTTGGAGTCGATTATATCAGATGTAGGATAAATGAGTAATAAAATTAATTTTTGATTGAATAAGAGGGATGAATTAAAATAATTTTATGCTAGTGGACTTTCATATGCAGATGTGGAAAAATAAAAAATTAGCAAAGCCAACTTGTGTGCCCTTTTTATAGACCCAAGAACCAATGCACCTTTATCACATGCATGCAAGAGGTTCCCCATCCATTGGTGCCACCATGAATGAATAAAAAATAAGTTTTGGGAGTGGTGATGGATGGTTTTTTACCAACTCCATACAATAACTACAAGGTACCATAGTATTTTTTGAGGAAAATATATTGTGAGTTTGTCTTTAATAAGGTGCCAAATTATTTTTACATTTTAGAATTTCAGGGTACAGGAGGGGGCTCCACATATGATAGATAGAGTGGAAAGAATAATCCACAATTGGCACCAAGACCCTTGGCCAAACCCATGGTGGAGCATGTCGTTTCTCCTTCCATTGTGAAGGAAAGTGTTCAGGTGGACATGCTAGAGTTGATTATCTCGCTCACTCAAAGAATTTTATAGGGTGTGTTGCCTCTAGTAGAGGCTGATGTGGATGAGACTTCTAGGTTCAGAGTTCCACCCCACCATTTTCAGTCTTACAGTGTTGTTTACACGTATGATGGTGAGAGTGATTAGGATGTAGCTACACAACATACATCAACTACATAGAAGATGGTTATGACAGATGTATTACTAAATGAAACATTCGACATTGATACTCAAGTAAAATTCAACAAGTTCATTTAATTTTGTTTCTTAAATTCTATTTTGAAATGTAAGAATAACTAAATTAGTAGAATTGATATGATGAAAAATTAGGATTGGAGTGTTCATGATACATGCACCATTCCTACAGAACCTCAGAATAAAATAGCACATTTTTATCTAAACTAATCTTTTCTAACAATCTTTATACTTGTATCGATGTGTGACCATTATGCCATGGCTTCAACAAGCTTTAAAACCCTTATCTTTTGTCACATGTGTCCTTTAAAAACTATTTTCAAGGATCATTGTAGTGTTTTTTCCAGTTTGTTGTAGGATTGCTATGAACTCTTCATATCTAATGTATCCATCATTATTTGTATCTATTTTATGCATAATACCACTCATCATCGAATACATTTTCTCTCCTAAAGAAATCAAAGGATATGAAAGATACCTAAATGGGAGCATAATAGCTTTCACACTTGAAACAAACTTATGACATACTTGCCATAATGAGATTACATGCAAGATTTGTATTATGGGGATATGAAGATGACGTCTTTGAAACTCTCCAAATTTTGCAAATTTGTACCTCCATTTTCCACAATCTCCTTATTTGCTACAAGTTTGTATAAAGTAGGTGAAATATATTTGTCATCATGTGGTCTCTCAATAGACCTTTCTGTAACATCCAATGAATATCAACAATTTATCCTTTATTTATGGATTCCATGGGAAATGTATGGTTATATACCTTCAAAAAGACCCTAATAACTACCTTATAATCAATCCAAAAATAGACATCAAGACAATCCAAAGAAATTTTCTTGGCATGGAATTCATCAATTCTTACCATCACCATGAGACCACATTACTTTGAGGAATTTTTAAAAATAGTTCACTACCTTTTCTATGCTTTTAATTAAATAAAAAAACTAATGAAAGTGATAAAAAACATCACATTTTTTGTTTCATTTTTAGATGTTAACATTATATAGCCCAGGTGATGTTGGTGGAATGATGGATGATGGAGTCGCTACAACAATGGCCAGTTCTGATCCTTTGAGAGTGATATGTGACAGATTAGTCAATTTGACATTATATTTTCTTTTCTATGGCCTATTATTGAAAATTTCCATGATACTTGTATGAATTTTAATTGCTATCTTGATGGTTGCTACAGGTGGTTTTCACTCTAGATCATGAACACGCTAATGTTGTAAATGAGCATGATGATTATTTGTTTGTGGTAAGTGATTATTTTGCTATATGCTATTCCATAGTTCAATTTCTATATATTAACATTTATACTTCTTATTGTATCAATTGTAACTATAGATGAGTGAAGAGAGGAGGACTAGCGAGCACATTCGAAAGACAAAAGAACCAATAGACACTCCATCCAACCGACCGTCAAAGGAAACATGTGATATTTTTCCTTCCCCTTGAGGGAAATGAATATGTATTGGGGTCATTTTTTGTATCCCTACGTGGAATTTTTTAACATATGTTTTGTACTATCAATATATGCAAAATTTTATGTCCATATGGCTCTTTTGTAGTAAGCCTGTATGAATTTATTTGATATATTGTATACTTTTATCAACATGTATTATTGTATAGCCTTATGGCTTTTTGATTAATTCAAATCTTATTTTACCATTGCTATTCTTGAATGATGTTATCATTTGTATTGTGTAAATTGTATGCTTGAATGTTGTTGGCATGGGTGTTGTTTACATTTGATGCTTAAATAATTACTGAAGATTTTAATTATATTCAAATTGTCACATGTGCTTATAGCTTTTTAACATTCATGGCAAATGTTAATGAGTAGACATTTAATTATCTAAAAAATCCCGCAGTTAAGGCTAATAAACCTGTTAGCTTCTTTAATAAACTATTTAGCCTTCTTAAGTAGGCCAATAATAAATTTCTACATGAGTGTGCATTTCATGTGTATACTGGTGACTTATGCATATTCATACTTTGTTACTTATGTGTATACATGTGAATACTTTATAATTTGTGACTTGTAACATGTATTCATATGTATAATTCATGACTTGCAACTTATGAGTTATGTCTATTCAAGTGTATACAAATTACGTGTATACTTTGTGACTTATGTGTTGTCATGTGTATGCTTTGTATTCATGTCCATACTTCACATCTTATGTTTATTTGAGTACTTGTGCTTCACTTATTCATGTATATTTCATGCTTCCAATGTATAATTCATGTGTTCACATGTATTGTTCATGATTCATGTGTATACATCATGTATTCATGTGTATGCCTCATGCTTCTTGTGTATACCTCACATATTATGTGTATTCAAGTGTATGCTTCATGCTTCCATTATATAATTCATGTGTTCATGTGTATTCTTCATGATTCATGTGTATACTTCATGTCTTGATGTGTATGCTTCAAGCTTCTTGTGTCTACTTCATGTACTACATGTATTGACGTGTATGCTTCATGCTCCATACATATACTTTATGTATTCACATGTATGCTTCATGATTTCTATGTATACTTCATGCATTATGTGTATTCACATGTAGGATTCATGCTTCCTATATATACTTCATGGATTACATGTATTCACATGTATGCCTCATGCTTCCTATGTATACTTCATGTGTTCGCATGTATGCTTCATGCTTCTGGTGTAATGTAGCTCAAACTACTCTGACATGTTTGGGTACAAAACATGACCATGCTTATCCTAAATGTACCCATTTGGATGTGTTGGAACTATTGGTTTTGGTGTACAAGTTGCAGAACGAAAGCTACACCCCTTTGCAACTTTACACTACTTGCAGTTAATAATTTTTCAATCAACTGAAAAGTTGACACCATGAGAAAATTCCTCAAAGATATCAAAAACCAAGAGAGGTTATTGTAGAGGGGCCCAACTTGATCTCATAGCCATATATGTAATGTTTCTAAGATACATGTTGTCTAATTAACTGCTTGTCAAAGATTGTTGCCTTTCTACACTTTGTACTCTTAAGGGATAATGTTGGTTTAATGTAGCTCAGACTATTTTGGTGTGTTTGGGTACAAATAAGGACCATTCCTAGCCTAAACATACCCATCTGGATATGTTGGAATTGTTGGTTTGGTTGTATGAGTTGCAAAATGAAAGTCACACCCCTTTGCAAATTTACATTGCTTTCATTTGACACGTTTTCCATCAACTGAAAAGTCAACACCACGAGAAAATGCCTCAAATATATAAAAAACTAAGAGAGGTTATTATAGAAGAGCCCTATATGATCCTATATGCTCAAATAGAATATTTCTAAGTTACACAGTGTCCAAGTAACTGATAGTCAAAGATTTTTTACTTTTTGCTCTTTGGACTCTTAAGGGATATCGTCAGTTCAATGTAGCTCAGACCACTCTGGCATGTTTGGGTGTGAAAAAGGACCATACCTAGTCTAAACATACCCATTCAGATGTGTTGGAACTTTCAATTTGGTCGCATGTGTTGTAGAACAAAAGTTACACCCCTTTGCAACTTTACATTACTTACATTTGACACTTTTTTCATCAACTGAAAAGTCAATACCATAGGAAAATTCCTTAGAGATATAAAAAACTGAGAGAGATTATTGTAGAGGGGACCTACATGATCTTGTAGCCTCAGATAGAATGTTTCTAAGCGACACAATGTCTGAGTAACTACTCGTAAAATATTGCTACCTTTTTGCACTTTGAACTCTTAAGGGATATCATCGATACAATGTAGCTCAAACCACTTTGGCATGTTTGAGTGTGAAAAAAACACCATTCCTAGCTTAAATTTACCCATCTTGATGTGTTGAAACTATGGGTTTGGTTGCACAAGTTGTAGAACGAAAGTTACACCCTTTTGAATCTTTACACTACTTGCATTTGACACTTTTTCAATCAACTGAAAAGTTGACACCATAGAAAACACCTCAAAGATATAGAAAAATGAGAGTTTGTTGTAGAGGGGCTAATGTGATCTTGTAAGCTCAGAAGGAAATTTTCTAAGTGACAGTTTTTGAGTAACTACTCATCAAAGATTGTTGCGCATTAGCAATTTGGATTCTTAAGGGATTTCATCAATTCAATGCAGCTCAAACTATTTTGGCGTATTTAGGTGCAAAAGAGGACCATTCATAGCCTAAAATTATCCATCCGAATGTGTTGGAACTGTCTATTTGGTCACATGAGTTGTAGAACGAAAGTTACACCCCTTTGCAATTTTACACTACTTGCATTTGACACTTTTTCCATCAACTAAAAAGTCGACACCATAGGAAAACACCTTAGAGATATTAAAAACAGAGAGAGATTATTATAGAGGGGCCCAACATGATCTTGTAGCCTCAAATGAAATTTTTCTAAGTGACATAGTTTTTAAGTAACTACTCGTCAAAGATTGATTCCTTTTTGCACTTTAGACTCTTAAGGGATATCGCAAGTGCAATCTAGCTTGAACAACTCTGAAAAGTTTCAGTATAAAGGGGGACCATGGCTAGCCTAAACATACCCATATAGATGTGTTCAAACTATTAGTTTGGTCACACAAGTTGTAGAATGAAAGTTAAACCCATTTGCAACTTTACATTACTTGTATTTGACATTTTTTCCATCAACTGAAAAGTAGACACCACAGGAAAATACCTCAGAGATATCAAAAAATAAGAGAGGTTATTGTAGAGGGGCCCAATGTGATCCTGTATCCTAAGATAGGATGTTTCTAAGTGACTTGGTTTCTGAGTAACTACTAGTCAAAGATTGCTTCCCTTTTGCACTTTAGACTCTTAAGGGATTTTGTCAGTTCAATGTAGCTCAAACTGTTTCAGAATTTTTGGGTGGAAAAGAGGACCCCCATATGAATATGTTGGAACTATCAGTTTGGTTGCACAAGTTACAAAATGAGTTACAACCCTTTGCAACTTTACATTTCTTGCATTTGACACTTTTCCATCAACTAAAAAGTCGACAACTAGAGAAAACACCTCAAAAATATCAAAACCCGAGAGAGTTTATTGTAGAGGGGCCCAAGATGATGTAACCTTAGATAGAATGTTTCTAAACAATATGGTTTCTGAGTAATTTCTAATCAAATATTGCTTCCCTTTTGTACTTTGGACTTTTAAGGGATTTTATCAGTTCAATGTAGCTCAGACTGCTTTAGTGTGCTTGGGTGTGAAAGATGACCATTCCTAGCCTAAATGTACCCATATGGACATGTTGGAACTATTGGTTTGGTCACATGAGTTGCAGAATGAAAGTCACACCCCTTTACAACTTTGCACTGCTTGCATTTGACACTTTTTCCATCAACAATAAAGTTGACACCACAGAAAATTCCTTAGAGATATCAAAAACCAAGAGAAGTTATTGTAGAGGGGTCCAACATGATCTCGTACCCTTAGAAGGAATGTTTCTAAGTGACACGGTTTCTAAGCAACTACTCATCAACGATTCCTTCCCTTTTTCACTTTGGACTCTTAAGGTATATCATTAATAAAATGTAGCTTGGACTATTTCAGTGCATTTGGGTGCAAAACGGGACCATATTGAACCTAAACGTACCCATACGAATGTGTTGGAACTATCAGTTTGGTTGCATGAGTTATAGAATGAAAGTTACACCCCTTTGAAAGTTTCATGATGAGTCTTAGTTTACTTATGTATTAGGGTTAAATGACATCAATTATATTTCCATTATACATCAAAATTTTATTCTATGCTTAATGAATTTGTTTATGCATCATAATTGAATGAAACTGACTCTTATATTTGAATTTTTGAATGGAGTACGACATATGCATTAGGTTGAATGGCATACATGGCAACATTGAAAAAATTGATTTTGTGTTAAGCATACGCCATAACTAGTGTTCACTTGTCACACTTTCATTCCCAACTTGAGCTATGTGAAATCTTGTTTCTTTTCTCCTATTTTTTCTACTTTATTAGCTTTGAGTGTATTCAAATTCCCTATGTCTAGATTTTCCACACTTAAAGCATGTTCCATAAAATTTTCTTCCTCTTCCTCTTTAAAATTTTCCTGTACCTCTAGAGTAGTCATTTCTTCCCCATCCTAATTGGTTACTATCTATGTCAGTGCTTGTTTCTTGTTGATTATCTTCAGAGCCACATCGAAGATTGGATTTTACTCTTCCCCTTGAGGATTTACCTATTTCTCTCAATTTATTAATCCTTCTAAAAATATTTTTGTATATCTTTGAGTGAAATTGAAAGGCTCCCTCTATGGCCTCTAGGTTTTAATATTCACTTTTTTTTTTCCTTGTCTCTCAAGTTGCACATGATTCCAACATAGATATGCATGCCCCTTAAGCCTTGTAGTTGGCATCTTCACCTAACTAGCTTCTTTAGCTGATTCTAAATAAAATTAATTGTTTGTTTCTAAAATCCAATCTATCAAATCCTCCAAATTAAAGCCACAACTACAATTAGGTAGGTCCACTTGATTTTTTTTAGAATCTCTATCCATTGCATTCAAGAACCTAATTTCCTACTCATCTATTCCTTCATCTACTTCTTCATCACTAACTTATTCATTCTCACTCACATTTTCAATTGGCACTCTCATGTGTTGTGTTCCATTCATTACTTCCAATCTACCTATGATGCATCTCATCAGTTTTACATGTGTTGTATCCCCATCTCATTTAGAAGTCCTTTATCCTCTCTTCTTAAATTTTTTTTCTTAAAGCATCTCACTCACCATATCCACATTCAAAAGATTTCAACCTTTATCTAATACCAAATGGTGTAGGTCAAGTATCCATAGGCCTCACAAGTATAGTTGAAAGTTGTAAAACTGCCATCTAGTCTTCTATACATGAACTTCCAACAAATACTCAAGCTGCTTTGCACAATAAACATGTGCTAAAATTAAAGTTACTTCAAACAAAGTCTTAAGTCTATTCTCAAACCCATTTTTTGATAGCTGATAACACCTATGGTGGCTTTCCAAGGCAAGAACATTGATCAAAATAGTCCTAAGTAAATAAATGGCTATGAAGAAGACACATGGACAACCAAAATTTAGAGAGATAGCTATTTTAAGAGATGTAATAAAGAGGCAACCATTAATATGAACAATGGAAAGCCACCTCAAGTCTTGAAAAAGGTAGTAATTATAGTGGATGGTCACAAACTTAAAAGGGTAGAATAAGGTTTCAGTAACAAGCCTACATTCTCAAGGGTTTGTGACCAATGAGTTATTAATTTTGTTGCAAGAAAAGAGGGACTATCATAACAGATGAAAGAAAGGTGAAAAATCATGAAGTTGACAATAAACAACTCTATGGATCAAATAAAGGGGAAGTTTTCAATGTATGCACAGTCAAGGTGAGGACAATTCCAATATCAGATGAAAGGGAGAAACTAGAAGACACTTTGAAGGTTGCAATGATATAAATGTAGAGATTCAAGGCTTAATGTGAACAATGGACAACCTTTACAATCACAAATCAATCATTGGTGTCATTGGTGTTTCAAGGAGGCTTATGAAAAGATGCATTAAAGGGAAGTCCATGGAGAAGAAAACATGGTGGAGTTTGCAAATGTTTTGAAGAGGGAAGAGAAGTCCCATAAGGTAGTATGTTGTGTTCAAATGCATAGAAGATAGTCACCCTAATGAAATCCTCACCATATCAAATCAATAACGGTTGGAAAAGGGATCATCAACGATAATTGTAAAGAGAAGAAAGTCCATTGAAATAGGATAGTAAGCTCAAATGAAAATTAAGTAATCATATGAAGAAGATAAATGCATGATGACATTCATGCAAAATGGTATATATCAATATTTGAAAATGAGGAGGAAGCAACTTCATCAAAAGGGGGTAGCCATAGATAAAGGGGTTAGCCATGAGTTTTGGTTAATAGTGTTGAAAAATAATGGAAGATAGTCAAATGCCACTATCCTCCATAGGGGTAGTAAGCACTCAATGCATCATAGTCTTCAAAAAAATGCATTGGCAGTTATAAGCAGAACAACAACTAAACCCTTATACCTATACATCACAACAAATCAATCAAACAAATTAAACAAATGAAACTATAAACTATGAATATTATGCATTGAAACTATGAAAATTATGCATGAAACTATGAACATTATGCATTATTCTTTGAAAGGAAACAAGAGAATATTAACAATGATCAAAGACCAATGTAGATGACAAACCCTAGTTGATTAACAATAATGTAATATTGCAAACCCTTATACAATCAAAATTACACTTCCAAATAGAAAATCCAAACCCTCATAATGCTAGTATACATCCTCAAATACAACATAAATAGTAAATATGAATTATATGTATCAAACAAATCAAATATGATAGTTAATTCATGATCAATTTTTTATGGATAGAGATACTATCATTCACCAATGTTTATATGAAACCCTTATACATTGAAATTAACCAAATATATGAAATAAAATAGTGATCAATAACATGAATTTACAAATTCAATGTGCATACTTACAAATCAATCCAAGAAACCATCCGGGTCTTCTCTACTCTTTATTCTATCAAGTGTTGCCTCATGGTCAAACTCATGCACCTTCTACAAGTTCTTGTTCGCAAGTATGCCCCCATATTTGATAAAGTGAATGTTGGTTGTGACGACAAGGTTGGAGTAGTAAAGAATCTTTTGATGCATGTCAAAGTCCTCTAACAACCAAACTAGAGCATTCTTAATTGGGTACCTTCTAAGCCATGTTCCAATAACAACAACCAAACCTGCAGGATATTCTATGCTTTCTCCATCTATAATTGGGGCCTCCAATTTATTTTTGGCCTTGATACAAAGACACAAGTAATAATATGTTCCCTCTTCATTGTCCTCATTTGCAATCACTACATAAACATTCCTTGCATTGATATGTTAATCTAGTTAGATGTATTTAATGAACATCACAATAAAACAACAAAGTAAGATAAAAGTAGGAATTGTGTATTAACTATGCAAGAAGGTATATTACCTAGTTCTAGTAGATCTGATACATGATCAAAGTCAATGGATGATTTCATCTCTGTGATTTGTAGAGCCTTCAAGAGCTAACATGTGCCAATCGGGATTAGACTTCTTACAAACCAATTGTCAACCCACTTTTTTGAGTCACAATCATTTCGTGCTTGAAGTGTACATGAAAAATTCTTATAGACCAATCATCAACCCACTCTTTTGAGTTGCAATCATTCCATGCTTGAAGTGTACATGCAAAACAAAAGCATGCCATCTTCCATGTATGGATAGTCCATGTACCTATATTGGAGCTTCTAAAAGGGTTTATCTCACTTGATCCTATTAGTGTACAACAATCCTCATATTTTGCAATGCTAGTATCATCTACCAACCAAAAAAATATGTAAACTAAAGATTTACCTTCATTACCTAGGCCCATTGCATGATTGCACCATTATAAATTTTATTTTGCATCTATCAACTTTGGACTATATTTGTTCTTTGAATCTCCTTATGCTAAGGAATTTTTGATACATGCATCTACATCATCATGCTCTCTCTTTCCATGCTTGACCTATAAGAAATTCCACATATGCTAAACACCACTGATCCTATGCATCCTTCTCAACTAGTAAAAAATTATAGAGTTCTTGAATTTTGAAGTACAGTTATCTAAACATATGATATGCTAATTGAATGATATGCCCATGCTAGCCAAATTAGCATAGAACATCTAAAATCAACCTTGCACAAAATCTATAGAATGTGTGTGATCATCATTGATGTAAAAGTGATACTCCCATAATACCTTCATATTATCCTATATACTATCATTTACATGAATGAATGTTATATGCATAAATATAGCAACCTATGTGGAGTTGTAGTATTGTGATTGCACCTCATTCTATGGTTGTAATGTGTAGTTCTCTACGAAGTCATTAACTGAAATGATGCTATGAAGTGGAAACGTGTCCTTGTATAGCTTGAGTTGCAAGTCTATCCATCAAGCTCTATGTGTATGCCTTGCATACTCATAGACCACATGATCACAAAAATTCCCATAAATTGATACACTAGAATCTTATCATTGACTAATTCACACTTATTTGCTTCTTTCCTATATTTTAGACTATAGGCCACTATCTTGTATTTTCCAAATTCCATAATTTTGTTTCTAACTACATGTGTACTAGCCATGTGTTGGAAAATTGGAAAATGTTGTATTCCACCACAATGATCACATGTGCCATCCAAACATGATTTCTTGTTAAAATTTTTACCATCCACTCTTTCACATAAAATAGTAGATAAAAAATCCCTTGAAGATTTAGGTAGAGGCATTATGTTATATTCCTGCAAAACATTGAACATATTATGCATATCTACACATATACATTGATGAACATCATAATGGTTAGAAAACTCAATATGTACTCTACAACAACAAGTACTGTGTGTGTGATTTATTTTGACATAATAAAGCTTTAGCATTTCAAAAAATATTTGACATATTTTAACTTGAGGATACCTCTCTACAAATTTAGAAAAATATTGGGTTTGAGTGGTATCCAAAAATACTTTGGATGTGGCTCATGGATTTGACTACCAATTCTCCTTCTTACAACATCTCTTTGATTGGGATAGAACCTTGTGTTATCCTTCCAAAAACCTTGTATTAGATATCTCATGGATTCATAAATTTCTTTATCTTTCAATGGTAGTCTACCCAAGAATTCCCATAACTCATTACTATTTGGATTGTCCACTCTTTCACGCCTTCTTTTGGATCTCATTAGTGATGATCTACTTATTTTCAAAAAATTACTCATCTTTTAAAGGTTCATCTTATTCCTATTTTGACTACTTAACAATGTTATTGCCATCACATGTCATGTGGAAAACTGTCTTTCATGCCTAAGATAGAACCCATGCTCTCGTATGCACTCATAAAATTCTTTACAATGGATTTCTCACTTGTGTCTTCTGATGTTCTTAGCTCAAGAATCTTCATGGTGGGCTTAAAATTGAGTTGTCTCATCATTTCAATAAATATTTGACATCTTCTAGCCTCACTTAGCTTCTCAAAAAATAAACTCCATATCCTCTTTGCATATCTTTGACATGTACATTTTGGAATCTTATATATCATTTGTTTCAAAATATTAGCATCAATATCAATCAAATATTTAGATTTTCTATGCAAAACTCTTGGAGGAGTTCTCAAAGGTAAATTTGTGTCAACAATAGGAATGACAACAACATTAGGGATAGATGGAATACCTTCAATCAGATGTGAAATCAATGACATGACTTGATATTGACATGTAAACAATGTTGTACCTCCAACATGAGATGTGGTATGCAGAGTTTCTTCAAGTAGAGATGTGTTTTCTGTTGTACTTTTAAAACCACATGTTGTTGATGGTGTGTCTTCAACTATAGATGTGATTGCTAATGTACTTTGAATATGATATATTGTAGATGGTGTGCATTGAACTTCACTTATGGTTGATGGTGTGCCCCAACTTTAGGATTCATTTCTCTCCTTGCATGAATTTTTTGCATCCATTCCCTTTGTGCTGCAAATTCGACATCTCTCTTAGATTGCACAAGAATTTCTTCTTATATGGTCTGCAATTTATTTTCCTCACAAATTTTTATTTTTGTTTCTCTTCTCCTTGCACTTTTAGCTTCACATTCATCAATTTTTAGAGGATTTTCTCATTTCCTCAACATGATATTGAATGCTACATGTTCACAAACACACAAAGAAAAAAAGTAAGTAATGCTCACTAACCATAGCCATAACATTTTTCATACATTTCTACCAAAGGATTTTATGAAACATATTCATATTACAAATTACATTGCATTACATATCTTTCAAATTCAAAGCATTACTTCATGTTGCATAACTAATAACTAGATGTTGATCTATATATGAAAAAAATTCAATTGAAATCAAATTTTATCCAAATTCATGCATTCCATGAGATCATATTTATTTAAGGCATTTTTCAAACAACTCACTGCCTTGTCTATGCTACCACATTTTACATTTTCTTGTCATGTGTCACCATGAGACCACATTTATTTGAGGCATTTTTTCATACAATAAAACTACCATGTATATGCTACCACATTTTACATACATGTCTACCAAATCATTTTATGAAACATATTCATATCCTTGATTACATTGCATATCACATCTTTCTAACTAAAAGCATTACTTCATGTTGCATAACTAATAGTTATATATCTACTGATATCTATGAAAAAAATTCAATTGCAATCTAATTTTATTCAAACTCATGCATTCCATGAGACCACATTTCTTTGAGGAATTTTTTCAAACTACTCATTTCCTTGTCTATGTTGCCACATTTTGCATTTTCTTCGAATGCATCACCATGAGACCACATTTCTTTAAGGAATTTTTTCAATCAGCTCACTGCCATGTCTATGCTACCACATTTTTCATACATGTCTACCAAAGCATTTTCTCAAATATATATATTCATATCGCTAATTATATTACATTTCCCATATATTTCAAACTCAAAGCATTACTTCATATTGCAAAACTAATAACTAGATGCACTAGTAGATGAGAAAATTTCAATTGCAATATTTTTTTTGAAGTCCACCTATTAAGTGTTGTTATACAATTACTTCACATACCCTATTGATGGACTAGGAGTAGTTGTTAATTGCATTTATTTTTCATGCATTCCATGAGACCATATTTCTTTGAGGCATTTTTCAAACAACTCACTTCCTTGTATATGCTACCACATCTTTCATACATGTATACCAAAGAATTTTAACAAACAAATCACTCCCTTGCTTCTATGGCTACAAGCCTAACACAACTTCTTTTGAACAATCTATGGATGCTTAGAAAAAAATATATGTTGGTAATAACATATTGTTCATTCCATTACATTTCACATCTTTAAAACTCAAAGCATTACTTCATGTTGCATAACTAATGTAACTAGATGCTTACAAATGACAAAATTTCAATTACAATCTAATGTTTTTGAAAGTCAACATAAGTGCAACTCTTATGCAATTACTTCACCTTGCATAAATAATAACTAAGAGTAGCTTCCAATTGCATTTTATTTTCATTGCATTGGACATGAGACCACATTGGTTTGGGGCATTTCCTTGTGGCAGTTTTTCAAATACTCTATATAAGTTTACATGAATTCATCTATTATGTCATGTTTTTAAATTTTTTTCTTCAAACTCCTAAAAATTGAACTTTTATATGCAACTTCCATCTAATTCAATGTTGAATTATATGTATAATAATAAAGATTAATAAAATAATCAAATGAATGGTCTATATTGTCAAAAAAATAAGAAGATCAATATAAACATCCAACTAAAATGAAAAAGAGTGAATTCCATTAGTCATGATGGAAATAGACTACTATAGGCAATGCAAATGGAATTCATAAGAGATTTTTTTTTAAGTTGATATCCTCTATATAACTCTACATGAATTCATCTAAATTATGTCATGTTCTTCATTTTTTGCTTCTCCTAAACATTAAACTTTTTTATGTAACTTTCATCTAATTCAATGTTGAATTGTATGTAAAACTATTATGATTAATAAAATCATGAAAGGAATGGTTTATATTGTTAAAAATAAATTAAAAAAAGCTCAATATAAACATTTCAATTGTACCAAAATGAATGTATTACCTGAGATAATGAAAAGTTATGTAGAAACTTCAAATTGTATTCTTCTATGTTGTCTAGCATGCAAATTGGTAATAAAAAGGTGATGGATCAAGCATAATTTGGTACAACAAGTCAACTACATAAAAAGACATTTTTGAGTCGGATAAAGTGTAGAACCAAAAAAATGTAGATAATTGTGGGTTTGAATCACAAGTCAACTCCTTTATAGTGTTTTTGGAAAAGGATCATTTGACACTCACAAAATTTAACACTCACCAAATTTGGAGAGTGCTAAATGTGATGCAAAATGTGTCATAAAATTTGGCACTCCCAAAATTTAGTGAGTGCCAAATTTGATCACACATTTTGAGTCAAGTTTGGTGAGTGCCAAATGTTTTGTTTCAATGCTTTGCATTGTGGTGAGCACCAAATGTGCTCTATAGAAAATTTTTCATTGTGTAAGCCTTAACCATAAATAGATACCTACAAAGGGGAGATAGAAGAGTGGAATTAAGAGGCAGAGAAGAGTGTAAGAATTTTTTAGGAGGGAGTTAGACCCTAAACCTTAAACCCTCAAACCTTAGACCTTCAACCCTTAAATCATAATACCACAACCCTCAACCCCCTACCCTAAACCCTAAACCCTCAACACTTTACCCTACACATTAAACCATCATCCCTAATCCCTCAACACTACTCCTAAAACCTTAATCCATCAACCCTAAACCCTTAAACTATAATACCTCAACCCTCAACCCTTAAATCATAATAGCTCAACCCTCAACCCTCTACCTGCTACACTATACATTAAACCATCAACCATAAGTGGGAGAGACTTGATAGAGAGAGAGAAAGAAAAATAGATAGATGAGATGGAGAGATAAAGACAAAGACCTGAGAGAGGGAGTTGGAGTGAGAAAGAGAGAAATACTTGAGAGGGAGAGAGAGACTACTATATCAGAGAAAGAAAGTTATCTAGTTATGATGGAAGGGAGAGACCTGAGAGAGGGAGAGGGGGTGGGATGGATATTTTTAGGGAGAGATCTAAGAGAAAGGGAGTGTGAGAGAGGGGGTTGGAGTTAGAGAGAATAGTTTAGGTAGAGTGGGAGGGAGTGAGACCTAAGAGAAAGATACTTTAGAGGGAGAGAGAGAGTTATGTACTTTGGGTGGGGGAAGAGACCCAAGAGAGGGAGAGGGGTTGGGAGGGATATTTTGAGGAAGAGAACTGAGAGAGAGGTATTGTGAGAGACAGGGTTGGAGTGAGAGAGAGTAGTCAAGGTAGGGTGGGAGGGAGTGATACTTGAGAGAGAGACTTGAGATGGATAGAGAAATTTATCTAGTTAGGTTGGAGGGGAGAGACCTGAGAGAGGAGTGTGAGAGACTTGAGAGAGAGAGATGAGAGGGAGAGAGAAATATAAAGACCTAAGAGAGGGATTTGGAGTGAGAGTGAGAGAGAGAGAGAGAGAGAGAGATAGAGAGAAATACCTAAGAGGGAGAGAAGGAGTATGAGAGAGGGGGTTGAATTGAGAGAGATTCGACTAGGTAGGGTGGGAGGAATAAGACTTGAGAGAGAGAGAGAGAGACTACTACATTAGAGAAAGAGGGTTATCTAGTTATGATGGGAGTGAGATACCTAAGAGAGGGAGAGGGGGTGGGAGGGATACTTTAAGTGAGAGAGGGGGTTGGAGTGAGAAAGAGTAGTCTAGGTAGGGTGGGACAAAGTGAGACTTGAGAGAGAGATACCTGAGAGAGAGATGAGAGGGAGAGAGAAAGATAAAGACCTGAGAAAGGTTGTTGGAGTGAGAGAGAGAGAGAGAGAGACTTGAGAGAAAGAGAGAGGGAGTGTGAGAGAGGGGGTTGGAGTGAGATATTTTCTAGGTAGGGTGGGAGGGAGTGAGACTTGAGAGAGACAAACTACTACATTTGAGAAAGAGGGTTATCTAGTTAGGATGTGAGGGAGAGACCTAAGAGATGGAGAGGCGGTGGGAGGGATACTTTGAGGGAGAGACCTAAGAGAGAGGGATTGTGAGAGAAGGGGTTGGAGTGAGAGAGAGAGTAGTCTAGGTAGGGTGGGAGGGAGTGAGACCCGAGAAAGAGGGAGAGGAGGTGGGAGGAATACATTGAGGGAGATACCTTAGAGAGAGGGAGTGTGAGAGAGGGGGTTGGAGTGAGAGATTATTCTAGGTAGGGTGGAAGGGAGTGAGACTTGAGAGAGAGACTTAAGAGGGAGAGATAGAGTTATCTAGTTAGGGTGGGGGGAGAGACCTAAGAGAGGGAGAGGGGTTGGGAGGGATATTTTGAGGGAAATAATTGAGAGAGAGGGAGTTTGAGAGAGGGGGTTGGAGTGAGAGAGAGTTGTATAGGTAGGGTAGGAGGGTGTGAGACCTGAGAGAGAGGGAGTGAGACTTGACAGAGAGGAAATTAGAGATACCTAAGAGAGAACTAAGAGAATGATACCTAAGGGAGAAAGAAAGATAAAGACATGAGAGAGTGAGTTGGAGTGAGAGAGAAAGAGAGAAATACTTGATAGGGAGGTAGGGAGAGAGGGAGTGTGGGAGAGGGGGTTGGAGTGAGAGAGATTTGTCTAGGTAAGGTGGGAGGGAGTGAGACCTCATAGAGAGAATAATACATTAGAGAAAGAGAGTTATCTAGTTATAGTGGGAGTGAGAGACCTTTGAGAGGAAGATGGGGTGAGAGGGATATTTTGAGGGAGAGACTTGGTTGAGAGGGAGTGTGAGAGAGGGGGTTGGAGTTAGAGAGAGTAGTCTAGGTAGGGTGGGAGGGAGTGAGACTTGAGAGAGAGATACTTGAGAGGGAGAGAGAGTTATCTAGTTAGGGTGGAGGGGAGAGACATGAGAGAGGAAGGAGAGTTGGGAGGGATATTTTGAGGGAGATACTTGAGAGAGAGGGAATGTGAGAGAGGAGGTCGAAGAGAGAGAGTTATCTAGGTAGGGTGGGAGGGAGTGAGATCTCATAGAGAGATACTTGAGATTGAGAGAGAGACTTGTCTATTTAGGGTGGGGGAGAAACCTAAGAGAGAGAGAGGAGTAGAGAGGGATATTTTGATGGAGAGACCTGAGAGAGATGGAGTGAGAGACACTTGAGAGAGATACCTGAGATAGAAATACCTAAGAGAGAGAGAGAGAGGTGAGAGGGAAAGAGAAATAAAAATACCTAAGAGAGGGAGTTGGAGAGAGGGGGCTGGAGTGAGAGTGATTTGTCTAGGTAGGGTGGGACAAAGTGAGACTTGATAAAGAGAGAGATGAGAGGGAGAGAGAAAGACAAAGACTTGAGAGAAGGTGTTGAAGTGTGAGAGAGAAATACATAAGAGGGAGAGAGAGAGAAAGAGTTGGAGAGAGAGACTACTACTTTAGAGAAAGAGAGTTATCTAGTTAGGATGGAAGGGAGAGACTTGAGAGAGGGAGAGGGGGAAGGAGGGATATTTTGAGGGAGATATACAAGAGAGAGGGAGTGTGAGAGAGGGGGTTGGAGTTAGAGAGAGTAGTCTAGGTAGAGTGGGAGGGAATGAGACCTGAGAGAGAGAGACTTGAGAGGGAGAGAGAGTTATCTAAATTTGGGTGGGGGGAGAGACCTGAGAGAGGGAGAGGGGTTGGGAGGGATATTTTGAGGGAGAGAATTGAGAGAGAGGGAGTGTGAGAGAGGTATTTGGACTGAGAGAGTATAGTGAAGGTAAGTTGGGAGGGAGTGATACCTAAGAGAGAGTTGAGACAGATAGAAAAAAAATTCTAGTTAGGGTGGAGGGGAGAGACCTAAGAGAGGGATAAGGGTTGGGAGGGATAATTTGAGGGAGATACCTAAGAGAGAGGGAGTGTGAGAGACCCGAGAAAGACATGAGAGAGAGATACTTGAGAGAGAGATGAGAGGGAGAGAGAAAGATAAAGACCTGAGAAGGTAGTTGGAGAGAGAGAGAGAGAGAGAGAGAGAGAGAGAGACCTTAGAGGGAGAGAGGGAGGGAGTATGAGAGAGATTTGTCTAGGTAGGGTTGGAGGGAGTGAGACCTAAGAGAGAGACTAATTTATTGGAGAAAGGGGGTTATCTAGTTAGGATGGGAGGGAGATACCTAAGAGAGGGAGAGGGGGTGGGATGAATACTTTGAAGGAGAGACTTAAGAGAGAGGGAGTGTGAGAGAGGAAATTGGAGTGAAAGAGAGTAGTCTTGGTAGGGTGGGACAAAGTGAGACTTGAGAGAGAGAGATGCCTAAGAGAGAGAGAGAGAGAGAGAGAGAGAGAGAGAGAGAGAGAGAGAGGAGAGAAAAAGAAAGACCTGAGAAAGGGAGTTGGAGTGAGAGAGAGAGAGGGAGAGAGAAGGAGTATGAGAGAGGGGGTTGGAGTGAGATATTTTCATAGGTAGGGTGGGAGGGAGTGAGGCCTAAGAGAGACAAACTACTATATTTAAGAAAGAGGTTTATCTAGTTAGGATGTGAGGGAGAGACCTAAGAGAGGGATATGGGGTGGAAGGATACTTTGAGGGAGAGACCTAAGAGAGGAGTGTGAGAGAGGGAGTTTGAGTGAAAGAGATTAGTCTAGGTAGGGTGGGAGGGAGTGCGACTTGAGAGAGAGGGAGAGGGAGTGGTAGGGATACATTGAGGGAGAGACCTGAGAAAGAGGGAGTGTGAGAGAGGGGTTTGGAGTGAGCGAGAGTAGTGTAGGTAGGGTGGGAGGAAATGACACCTTAGAGAGAAAATTGAGAGGGAGAGAAAGTTATCTAGTTAGGGTGAGGGGGAGAGACCTAAGGGAGGGAGAGGGGTTGGGAGGGATATTTTGAGGGAGAGACCTGAGAGAGAGGAAGTGTGTGAGAGTGGGTTGGAGTGAGAGAGAATTGTATAGGTAGGGTGGGAGGGAGTGAGACTTGAGAGAGAGCAAGTGGAAGATACCTGAGAGAGATAAGAGGGAGAGATAAAGATAAAGACATGAGAGAGGGAGTTGGTGTGAGTGAGAGAGAGAAAGACTTGAAAGATAGAGAGGGAGTGTGGGAGAGGGTGTTGGAGTGAGATATTTTTATAGGTAGGTGGGAGGGAGGGAGACCTAAGAGAAAGACTAATACATCAGAGGAGAGTTATCTAGTTAGAATGAGAGGGAGAGACCTTAGAGAGGGAGAGGGGGTGGGAGGCATATTTTGAGGAAGAGACTTGAGAGAGAGGGAGTGTGAGAGAAAGGGTTGGAGTTAGAGAGAGTAGTCTAGGTAGGGTGGGATGGAGTGATACCTGAGAGAGAGAGACTTGAGAGGGATAGAGAGTTATTTAGTTAGGGTGGGGGGAGAGACCCGAGAGAGGAAGGGGGCTTGGGAGGGATATTTTGAGGGAGATACCTAAGAGAGAGGTAGTGTGAGAGAGGGGGTTGGAGTGAGAGAGAGTTATCTAGGTAGGGTTGGATGGAGTGACACCTCAGAGAGATATACTTGAGAGGGAGAGAGAGACTTGTCTAGTTAGGATGGGGGGAGAGACCTGAGAGAGGGAGAGGGGTTGAGAGGGATATTTTGAGGGAGAGACATGAGAGAGAGGGAGTGGAAGACACTTGAGAGAGAGATGAGAGGGAGTGAGAAAGAAAAATACCTTGGAGAGGGAGTTGGAGAGAGAGAGAGAGAGAGAGAGAGAGAGGGGGTGTGAGAGAGGGGGTTGGAGTGAGACTTGAGAGAGAGATACTACTATTAGAGAAAGAGAGTTATCTAGTTAGGATGGGAGGGAGAGACCTAAGAGAGGGAGAGGGAGTGGGAGGGATATTTTGAGGGAGAGACTTGAGAGAGAGGGAATGCAAGAGAGGGGTTGGAGTGAGAAAGAGTACTCTAGGTAGGGTGGGAGGGAGTGAGACCTGAGAGAGGGTTATTTAGTCAAGGTGGGGGTAAGAGATCTGAGAGAGGGAGAGGGGTTGGGAGGGATATTTTTGAGGTAGAGACCTGAGAGATAGGGAGTGTGAGAGAGAGGGTTGGAGTGAGAGTGTTTTCTAGGTAGGGTGGGAGGTAGTGAGACCTAAGAGAGAGACTTGAGAGGGAGAGAGTTATCTAGTTAGGGGGGGGGAGATACTTGAGAGAGGGAGATGGGTTGGAAGGGATATTTTGAGGGAGATACTTGAGAGAGAGGGAATGGGAGACACTTGAGAGAGAGACCTAAGAGAGACCTCAAAGAGAGACCTAAGAGAGATGAGAGGGAGAGAAATATAAAGACCTGAGAGAGGGAGTTGAAGCACAAGAGAGAGAGAGAGAGATACCTGAGAGGGAGAGAGAGGGAGTGTGAAAGAGGGGGTTGGAGTAAGATATTTTTCTAGGTATGGTGGGAGGGAGTGAGACTTGAGACAGAGACTAGTTTAAAAGGAAGAGAGTTATCTAGTTTGGATGGGAGGGAGAGACATGAGAGAGGGAGAGAATTGAGAGAGAGGGAGTTTGAGAGAGGGGGTTAGAGTGAGAGAGTAGTCTAGGTAGGGTGGGAGGGAGTGAGACCTAAGAGAGAGAGACTTGAGAGGGAGAGAGAGAGTTATCTAGTTAGGGTGGGGGCAAAGACCTTAGAGAGGGAGAGGGGGTGGGAGGGATATCTCAAGGGAGAGATGTGAGAGAGAGGGAGAGAGAGGGAGTGGGAGGCACCTAAGAAAGAGACCTGATAGAAAGAGACCAAAGAGAGAGACATGTGAGGGAGAGAGTGGGGAGTGGAAGAGACTTGAGAGCGAAACTTGTGAGGGAGAGACAATTGTCTAGTTAGGGTTGTAGGGAGAGGGGTTGTGAGAGATCCAAGAGATTGAGGGTGGGAGAGATAGAGAAAGGGAGAGAGAGTTGTCTTGTTAGGGTGGGAAGGAGAGACTTGAGAGAGGGAGAGTGGGTGCAAGAGTAGTTAGGGTGGGAGGGAGAGACTTGAGATATGGAGTGGTGGTGTGAGAGATCCAAGAGACAAAGGGTGGGAGGGATAGAGGGAGCGAGAAAATTGAGAGAGGGGGTGAGAGGGATAGAGGGAGGGAGAGACTTGAGAGAGAGGGAGTGGGAGGGATAGAGGGAGGAAGATACCTGAGATGGGGATTTATCCTATACATTAAATCCTCAACCCTATACCTTAAACCATAAGGATGGAACACAAGGTAGAGAGTGTAGGAGAGACCTAGATAGGGTTGAGAAAGAATGGGTATGTATTGGTTAAGAGGGAAGGAGGAAGAGAGGGAGTGAAAGGTAAAACCTCAACTATCCATCAATGATGATAAGCCACAAACTCTAAGTGTTATCAAAGTGGTGGAGAGAGACACAAAGAGAAAGAAAAGTTAGGTTTTTGTCAATGTAGATCATTTTTCGAGCACTAGATTTGGCACTCTCCAAATGACATATTCCATTTGGCACTTTCCAAATGCGATGTGCCATTTGGAGATCACCAAATTTGGTTCTCTCCAAATGAGTTTCTTATGGACATGATTTTCCTAGGAGGCTTGCAAATTTTCACATATTTTTGGTCATACTAATTGTCACAATTGTATGTCTTTCAATGCAAGTTTATAAAAAACTATGATGACATTAGGTTCTCTCTTGGCTATCTAAATATATATATTTTTTACATTTTGATTATGTTAAGGTTTTCATCCATAACTTCTCTTGTTATTGCCTCCGTTTTTTGTCAAAAAACATGTGCTAGTTCTACAATAGATTTTTACTCATTCATCAAATTTTGAAACAAATATTTTTTTTTAAACTAGACTCCATTCTACACATGGTGAATTTTTTTTTAATTTTTGATTAGTTTTCAAAAAAATTAGGGGGGAGCATGCTCAAATTTTAGCTTTTCAAGATGTGTCCACTTCAAAAATTCATAAAATATTATATATTCGTTAAAAAAATTATCCAAAAGAATGAGGATAAACTACATGGTGTTAGCTAATTTCTCACTATTAAGATCTTTGAAATTGTAAAAAAGTTAATTAAAAATGGGGGGCCTTCAGACACTATGCTATTTTTTTTTATAAAATAGGACCTATTTTGCTCCCCCCTTTTTGAGACCCTTAATCTTTAGTATTTTGAAAAAAAAATTAGTAGCTTAGAAAGTAGACTCGAAGAACTTCAACTCTTGTTCTTTCTACATCTTCAAATTTTGAGCATAACTATCTTCATTTTCTCGTGCACATCAGACTTTGTTGATTTTAGAAAAAATAGTGGCATCTTAAGAGCCATTATTGTGTCACATATTGTTGCACACACCCATTGTGACAACAAATAATCCATGCAAGAGTGTTTATCAGTTGGATTATTGAAATTTAATTTATATTATTTGATTTCATCAATTGCTAATTTCTACTTCAATGAATTTGATGCTTCATTGTTACTTACTATAGGGTATTGATATAATTGATGTAATCATGCTAAATGAAGAAATGTTGTTCATAAGATATGAATATTGTGAATAAAACACATGATTGATAAGACAATGTTTGAATTAAGTATCCATTGAAGAAAAGTTATGAAAATATTTTATTGATAGAAGATCTTAAAATATGCAATACCTCATATCAAGTTAGGATCAAGTTGTTTGTTCTTTCAATGAATTAGGATTGGGATGGTGAGATGAGAAGATGTGCCATATATGGTACTTGTCAAGTTTGTAATGAATGAATTATTTTATATCTATTTGTAGGAGATTGTCTCAAGATAGTGTACATGACATTTAGGAAGCATGTGTATGAGCATGAATTACATCTATAAGTCAAATTTTGACTTTCAATATGATATATAAATAGAATGCGAGTAATAACTCAAAATAACTCTTTGCATTCCAATATGTTTTATGTTTTTATAGATTTTATACTGAATGACTATTTTTCTTCCACATCTAATGTTCCTATTATCATTCATTTGTGAATTATTGTAAAGATTTGGAAACCCTTGGAAACTTAGATTTGAATATAATATACAAAAAAATTCTATATTTTCTTGGTTTTATTTTAACTGAAATTTCCAAACTCTATATTTGTTTTTATTTTTTGTAATTTTATGCACTTAATTCATTGATTGATTGACTCCAATATGTATTTAAAAAACTAATGCCTCATTGATGATAAGGTGTTTTGTGTTGTTACATGAACACAATTGTGTGAGCTGAAATTTGACATTTAAAATTGCCTTGTTATTTCCTTCAATGGTTGCATCATTATATGCTTCGATTGAGGGTCACAGATTTGACAAAGACCAAGTTTTCATTAAATTTTTCTATTTTTAGAAGATGTGTGGAAGGATGGAAAGATGTTTGGTTTCTTTTCTTTTCCTCTTTATATTGGTTCTTTTTTCCTTCTTTGATATTAATGTTAGATTAGGATTAGTTATAGGTTTTCAATGGTAAATTTCATTCCCAAAAAGAAAAAATTACAAGGACTTATTGACTTCCATATGGAGAAAAATATAATATTTTAACACATTTATTTTCTAAAAATCAAAACTAAAATAGTATATAACTAGAATGAATTTTATGAATGAATTTCAAATTTCACTTCACAAAATTGTTATTTTTGAGGACATTGTTGTTATAAGTATTTTAATTGACTTCTAATCTAAAATAGTTTTGAAAATCATTTTTGGGAAGTCAAAATTTTTAAATTAAAATATAAACACAAATAAAAGTGAAATAGAATGTTTATGTCATCTAATAGTGATTAGATTTCACTAACTAGACCTTTATTTTCATGTGAATGACTTAATATTTTATGTATCCCCTTGAATGGACTAGTCAAAGTGTTATCCAACTAAGGAGTTCTAGTGAACCTTGAAAAATAAATCAATGAAGACTCTTGAGGCTAGTCACCTTTGTTAATAAATCAATAGAGGTTTTTAATGAAGGAATTGTGATTGTGTGTTTCTTGTACAAAATAAAAAAATTAAACAAATTGCTAATTCACTGATTTTAAAAAGTTTTTTTTTGTTGAAATGGAATTTATGGGTTTATAAAAAATATCTGAAATATTAAAGAGATTATTTAATCTAAATAAGGTATTTACACAATTGGAAATGATGATTTCTTGTGTAGGAAAAAAAATATTGGAAAAATTGGGAAAGGGGGTGATTTGTATGATTGATAGTTTTACTATGGAATTTATAGACATAGATGATCTATCATAATCTAGAAAATTGAATGAAATCCACAGTTAAAAATTTAATTATATTGTTATCTTGAGATTTTTTTTATAGTACTTGCATGAAACTAGTTTATTTCTACTTTCTTAAAGTGTCATTTTAAAATTTATTATATAGGATATATTTGAATAAATGGGTAAAAGTTCAAGAAAGTTAATTTTACCTTAAGTATGAGTAGGATCTAACACAATACACCAACATTACATGTCATGAAATTAGTGGGCTATCGTCTAGAAAATTGCTACTAATTTTGGTTCACTATCATTTAACATTTATGTTGTATTCCAAAAGTGAACTATTGTTCATATTGACCATAATTTTTGAGAGTTAAATAATGCTCTTAAGTTTATATATGGTTATCTTTTGACCACGAGAATGGTTTTGAATCAATTTATATTAATTTATTTTGACTATATACATGGATTGATTCAACAAAATAATGTTTTTTTGTAAAATGAATATGAGAGACTATTATTTTGTCTAAGTAGTGGAGCTTATCCCATGTGACATCTATTGTGTCATTTTTCAACTAATAAGAGTAGTGAAGTAGTTATGTGTAATAGTTGTGAGATTTACCATAAAATATCTTGAAATTTGGTTTATCATGTAGAAACCTCAAATTGACCGTTGTATTTGGTCAATTTAACCTAATTTACCTTATTCCCAATCCCTATATTTGTTAAATAATATTTTTATTATTTAATTAATATTAGTCTATCCACATATCTTTTCTCCCATCACCCCTAATTCCTAACCTAAGGTAAATAATTAAATTTAACTATTTATCTATCCCTACCTTCACCCCATCCCTTTTCCTCCAAAAATATTAAATAAATAAATTTTATTCAATCCCATTTTCTCTCTCACATGTCCCATTTTGGTGCAGGAGGACCTAATGATTTTATGTCTCCATGAGGCAATCTTGTAAAGTTTTAAAATTCATCATGTTATAATTGTAAAATGGTCATGTTTGGACCATTAAAATGTATTTGAGTAACTACTAGGTTTCTAGGAGGTCAATGAAGTCAAATTGCAAAAAATGTCATTTTGTTACAAAAATGCAAAAATGTATGAAGTTGAAGTGTCATTTTGTTAGGGAAGGTTGTTGGTCGACTAAAATTGAAGGGGAAGGTATGATAACTATTGTAAACATCTTTAAAGGTCCTTGTGAAGGTGAGAAAAGGAGGGAACATTGTATATTGAAACAATTTTGTG
Organism: Sequoia sempervirens; assembly: GCA_007258455.2. NCBI lineage: Eukaryota > Viridiplantae > Streptophyta > Pinopsida > Cupressales > Cupressaceae > Sequoia > Sequoia sempervirens. Next base: position 46,280 of record VDFB02322202.1, on the reverse strand, counting down.
AATAAAAGTACTATGTTCTCTAGAAACAATGTTTTCTTTGTTGTTTACAAGATTTGTACGGCCTGTACAACACCGCCAGGCCTTAATCTTTGTTGTTTTTGGTAGAATAGTGTGTAATCCTTCAAAAAAAATTGATTTGAGAGGATCTTATTGAGTATAAAGTTTGATTGGGTCTTCTTTGTTTAAACTATTTTGAAACCCTAATTTAAGGGTTTTGAGAGTCTAAAGAGAGGTTTAACAACCATTCCACAAATGGAGGCTTGGTAAATCGGTGGAATGGGATAGGTTAGGTTAATTTTTAATGTAATTTTGTTTGCAAATATAGTGGAAGTCAGGTTGCAAAGTTTAGTTGCTGCTCTCATTGAATTTTCTAAGTTTTTTGCCATGAAAATGGTGGCTCCAAGTTAAAATTTGTTGTAGATGCATTGAAAAAGGTTGGAATTTGGTTCAAAAAGATTGTGTAGAATTTTTACAAGGTGTTTGAAGCATTGGCCAAGTGGTAAGAGGTTTGGGAAACATAGTTCCAATAAATCCCTATTATACTTAGTCTAAAATTGGCTTACATAAGGGTTTGGAGGTTTAGGGACCTTTCAGGGGGTTCCATTGTAAAAATTGGTTGTTTCCATTCATTTGTAACTTGTATAGTGCATTGGGACCATAAGTAATGTACTGGTTGAAGATTTTCATGGTGTTGCTTTGTTAAAATGGCCTATTTGGAGCTTGTAGCAGTGGGACAGTCATTTTTAAGGGTATTCTTTCCAAAACAACTCCATCTTAGTTTATAATATGTTAAATTATTCAATAATGGGTTCTTAAAAATATATTTTTTCTTTGGAGATTCAATCTAGTTTAGAAGATACATCTATTTTTGCCATTAAGGAATACTAGAAGCAATAGGTGTCTTGGGTGTGAAAGATTGAAGAATGAAGGTATCAATGTTCTTAAGAAGTTTATTTGGTTTAATACTATCATTTTCATGATAACCAAGGTGTACTAGGGTCTGGTAAGAGTCTGGAACCCTGATTTGGTGTTTTCGTCTATTGGTAACCTTGAAGAATCTTGTTTCATTGAAGTGGATTTTGCTGAATGTTAAGCCGATCTTTTCAAGTTAGTGTTTTAGGTCTTTAGAACCCCTTGAAGCCATTAATGCTCTACACCAATTGGTATTAGAGTTGGTTGTAGGTGCTTGTGGTCCATCTTAAAGCTGCAAGAAAGAATTGTGAGAAGGTGTGTTGGCTATAGACATGGAAGAGGTCTATAATTATTGTCCTCTAATGGAGATGAAGCTGGGGAGAATGTGCAAAGAGAGTTAAACCACTAATCAAGAGAAAGAGTGGGTAGAGGTGCATCTTTTAGGATCTTTTGTTGGGTAGATGGATGGTATGTTGTAAGGTTGTGTGATGAAGTAGTGAGGGAGATGGATATCTATTTGCGAAAAAGCACATGAAGAATGTAGCCATGATAGTATATGGGAGACAAGATGATGAGAAGATGAAAAAAGAAGGTCAAGAGAAGGTCAAGGATAAATTGATTGGAGTGAGGAAAGATTGCTTAGAAAAGTATGGTGAAATCATTGTAAGGACAATCATGTGTCCTTTGATTGGAAAAGAGGTTAGAGGGTAGTTAAAAATTGTTAGGACAATGGTTTGGAAATATGAGAATACAAAGGTTATTGGGGCAGAGAACCTGTTGGAAGAGATAAGAGCAAAAGATGCAGTGAGGTGTTTGGAAAATGAAAGTGAATGATTTCAAGAGTGCAACAAGAGTAAAGAAAGAGAGTAGTCCAAGACAGGTTGATAAAGGTATGTTTGTAGGTGTTAAGAAGCAAGTTTGATGTAACTTAGTCCTCAAAGGGACTTGAGGTCATTTTTAGGCCGGGTGTTTGGTGTAGGAGCAACTAGTGATTTTATGCCTCCATGAGGAAATCTTGTAAAGTTTGAATCTTCATTATGTTATACTTGTAAAAAGGTAATTTTTAGACCATTTCAAATGTATTTCAGTCACTGCTAGGTTTCTAGGAGGTCAATGAAGTCAAATTGCAAAAAATGTCATTTTGTTGCAAAAATGCAAAATTACAAAAATACAAAAATGTAAGAAGTTGAAGAGTCATTTTGTTAGGGAAGGTTGTTGGTTAGCTAAAATTAAAGGGGTAGTTATGCTAGCTATTGTAAAAATATTTAAAGGGCCTTGTGAAGGAGAGTAAAGGAGGGAACATTGTATCTTGAAACAATTTTGTGAATAAAAGTACTTTGTTTTGCAGAAACAACATTTTTCTTTATTGTTTTCAACCTTTGTATGGCTTGTACAACACCACTAGCCCTTAATATTTGTTTTTTTTCATAGAATAGTGTGTACTCCTTCAAACAAAATTGATTTTAGAGGATCTTATTGAGTATAAAGTTTGATTGGGTCTTCTTTCTATAAACTATTTTGAAACCCCAATTTAAGGGTTTTGAGAGTCTAAAGAGAGGTTTAACAACCATTCCACTGATGGAGACTTGGTAAATTAGTGGAATGGGCTAGGTTAGGTTTATTTTTAATGTAATTATGTTTCTAGATATAGGGGAAGTCAGGTTGCAAAGTTTAGTTGTTGCTCTCATTGAATTTTCTAAGTTTTTTGCCATGAAAATGGTGGCTCCAAGTTAAAATTTGTTGTAGATGCATTGAAAAAGGTTGGAAGTTGGTTCAAAAAGCTTGTGCATACTTTCTACAAAGTTTTTGAAGCATTGGCCAAGTGGTATGATGTATGGAAAACATAGTTCCAATAAACTCCTGTTATACTTAGTCTAAAATTATCTTACATAAGGGTTTGAAGGTTTAGGGACTTTTTAGGGGGTTCCATTGTAAAAATTGGTTGTTTCCATTCATTTGTAACCTACATAGTGCATTGAGATTATATTTAATGTACTAGGTGAAGGTTTTCATGGTGTTGCTTTGTTAAAATGGCTTATTTGGAGCTTGTAGCAGTGGGATGGTCATTTTAAGGGTATTCTTTCCAAAACAACTCCATCTTAGTTGCTGATATGTTAAAGTATTCAATAATGGGTTCCTGAAAATGTAATTTTTCTCTGGAGATTCAATTTGGTTTAGAAGATATACCCATTTTTTCCATTAAGGAATACTACAAGCAATAGGTGTCTTGGGTGTGAAAGATTGAAGAATGAAGGTATCAGTGTTCTTAGGAAGTTTATTTGGTTTAATCTTGTCATTTTCATGATAACCAAGGTGTATTATGGTCTGGTAAAAGTTTGGAACCCCGATTTGGTGTTTTGATGTATTGGTAACCTTGATGAATCTTGTTTCATTGAAGTGGATTTTGGTGAATTTTAAGCTGACCTTTTCAAGTTAGTGTTTTGGGTCTTTATAACCCCTTGAAGCCATTGATTCTCTGCATCACATTCTCCACCACTTTTTATTAACTCCCTAATCCTCTTATAATCACCATATTAGCCATGTGCACACACTTAATCATTGATTAAGTGGGGTCAATCTCTCATCTCCATGCACCCTCTTTGTCCCTAATTCTTTAAATGATATTTTTTTAAGAAAATTTCCTTTGTGTACTTGGAGGTATGGGCCTTTTCCCTCAAATTCCTAAAAAATCCCCATTTATCCTCCCCAACACATTAAGAGGGAATTAAAATTTCCCCATTTGTCCTCATTGAGTGTGGGGGACAAGAATTGCATTTATGGAAAATATTCCCCATGGTATCCCCATTTACCATATGTCATATCACTTGATCTCCTTATGCCACTTGGTACAATATCCTTGCTTGAGATGATAAAAGAAATCTAGGCCCTTACTCCTCCAATCCCATATTCTCATCCAATCCCTCCATTTCATTTCTTAAAATATATAAAACCCTCAAATAGTTAGCCATTTTCAAGTAATCACTCTCAATTTCACAAAAGAGATGTTATGCTACCAAAATTTCATGAGAACACATTGAATTCAATCACTTGGGAAAATAATATGCAATAAGGAGTATAGTATGATGTTTTATTGAAAATTTAATTCTTGTTTAGACTTATTTTGCCTAATTTAAGTGTTTGTTCAATTTAGGGGTATGTGCAAGATCATCATGGAAAAAATAGGCCCTTAAGTGGCAAAAAATTTAGAAAAATCAGAGTTAGGCAACTTGACATAAAAATTTGAATAAATTTTCTATATTATTTCAAAAATATGTAAGAATATAATCTATAGAAAATTGAATTTAGTTTCTAAACTACTAGGTTTATTTTAAAAAAATAAAAATCTATTTGGTAAAAATTTGAAATTTCAATGCAGAGTACTTAAAATTTAGGGAAAAATAAGAAGTAGGTGTCTATCTAACCACCCTAACCACAATAAAATGATAATATTTTTTTTATAAGATTTTAGATATAAGTACAAGACTTATGTACCGATGTGATGCCTATTTTTTTGTAAGTTTTTTCCAAGTAAATAATTAATTATGATTTTTTACAACTTTTAAAAAATATAAAAAATTGTATGTCTGACCACCTTAACTTGGTCGAAACTTCATGAAATTCATTTTTTTTTTAATTCTATAGTATGTGAAGCATAGAATGTGACACATGTTTTGGATTCAAAAAAGAGACACCGTTTGAAAGCTATAGATATTTTTCAATCAACCTATCAATCGAGACTTTAGTTGTAATTCAAATATAAAATGAATAATAATTATTTATTAAATTAAAATTAAAGCATAATTTATATTGGTGGAGAGCTAAGAATCTCCTTTAAAAACCCTTTTCGTTTCATCAATTTTGGGTAAAAAAAAGTCATCAGCTACATACCCTACAAATACACATCATATCGTCACTTTTTGGCCCATCATGATCCTGCACATACCCTTAGTTTCCTTTGATCATTCACTTCGACATAATTTCATGCATAGATATCCCATGGGATAGGACGGTTGATTTATTATTATTATTTGGATGTGATAGGGTTAAAGGAGTAGTATAGGTATGGTATTGTTTATGATATATAATATGCAACATGTATTATTTTATTATTAAATTATGTAAGAAAAGTAATTTTTGATTTTTTTGGTATGGTACATTTTTATTAATGCATGTGGTTCAAACTCTAGGATAGGTTGGTCATGTTGACATGTTTTCAATTATGTGCAACTTAGATAAAAATCACATTGAACTTTATCCCTCTTGAAAGAAAATTAAACTCTAGAACATAATTCAATTATCCTAGGGCTTCAATTTTTAGGTGTGGATTTTTAGGTTGACTAGGAACATGGGTTTATACCATACACCAAATGATAGGGCAACAAGTTGCTCCTAAGGATACTTCTACTTTGATGCTATCTACCCATAGGGAAAATTTTAACAAGGTGTTTCATTCTCTTGGCTTCTTTTCTATTAACTTATATTATTTCCAATAGGTTCTTATTGGTTGACTCAACTAATAATTGCCTCATGGATAATAATTAGAAGACAATTTTAATTTGATTCCATTTTCAAATACTCAATTATAAAATTTTAAAGAGGATAAAGAAGGGTTGTTATCACATACTAATGAATAGGGAACCCCAAACTTGGTTATGATGTTCTCTTCTATAAATTTGATTTTTGTGTCTATTGTACACTATTTGTTGCAAGTAATTTCTATCCACTTAGTGTAATAATCAATACTTATTAATGTAGTACCCCTCTCATTTGCATCTTGTTAATGTGAGATCATTGTTCTAGCTTCACCATTTCCTCATGATTATTGTGGATATTATTTTATGGCAATAATGATTGGTGTGTATAAACCACCACATGTACAAAATGAGGTTCCTCAACATGTCATTTTTTGGAATTTTTATATTTATATGATTGGATATATTAGTTTTCTTCAGTTTAGTGATGTGGTTTATATATATTGTGATTAAACGTAATCCTAATTATTGATGCTCAAAAGGAATGATTTGTGTAATGAGTTAAATAATGAATTTTACTTTTGATGCTTCATTATATTAGACCCCATTGGGTGGTTATTATGTGTTTTAGTTATATATGCATTGAGCAGGTACTCTTGATGTGGATTGAATGGTTTTAGGTGAAGGGTTGTTTCTCCACTTGGCTACATAGGTTTGTGTTATTCACCAACAGTGGTTAACTTGGTGATGTCTCATTGGCCAAAATTGTTAGCCTTACCTATTTTATTCGATTTGAGTGTGAATTCCTATTATCTTACCTATGTTAACTAGATTCGATGTGAAAATAAATATCATAACCTTATTATGGAAGGCTAGTGAAGGTGTGCATGTTGATTTATTTATATTTTGATTTTGGCAATTGAATTCAAATTTTTATGATTATATGGATTTAATGGTTAAATTATATGTTGAATGATGTTTGGAAATGAATGGAATGAATTGATTGAATTTGGGGAAAATTGGGGGGAGTTTGAAGTTATGAAATGGAAAATACATTTGCAATAAAATGGGGCTCTTGTAAGTACATAGTGGTTCCTTTTGGTTTGAAAAATGCAATTGTAATATCAAGTGTAATGATAAATGCATTTAAATATTTCATACACGTCTTAGAAGTATACTTATACAAATGGACAATATATGGGCTAGTAAAATACCATGCACAAGTACTTAGGATGATGCTAAATAGATGTTGGAGTATGTAGATAACACTAAACCTAAAGAAATAGATGTAAATGTGGTACCCAATGGGAGATTTCTCTGGAATATTGTTTATTATCAGTTGTTGTCATTGATGTTAGCACTAATGGTTGTCATTGATGTCAACACTAAGGAGATTGTTGGTAGTTGTTAGCTTTGTTGTCAACACTATTTGTTGATTGTCTCTCATGTTAAATATTGTTATATGCGATTGTCATTTTTGTCAATATTGATTATTGGAAGGTGGTTAGTCCTTGGCACTAGTTATCATTATTACATTCATCTTGGATTATGAGGTTCATGGTTGGATGTCATGCCTTATCCAAAGAATAAGTGATGGAGTTCATGGTTGGATGTCATGCCTTATCTAAATAAGAAGTGATGAAGTTCATGGTTGTATTCCATGCCTTATATAAAGAAGATTTGATGAATTTTATGGTTGGATGTCATGCCTTATCAAAGAAAAATTGTTGATGTTCACATAATGCATTATTACTATTAGAAAAGTTGATTTCATAATGATATATTAAGATGAGGATTAAAAGAATGAATATTAGTGGAGAGATGTTTCTTAAGGTCTACAATATGTCTTATGCTCTCTCTTGACGTTCCTAATAAATTATGTGTTGTTAAAAGGAAGTTCTAGCCTTTGCAAATTTCTCAAGTGTTTCTAGTTTAGAAAGATGCAATGAAGTCTATTCGGGAGAATTCTTTGTATTCCTCTATTGTTGATGCTTTGGTCTTGTAGTTTGGTATTTAATATCAGTGTTATATGGATGTTCCACTCCTATATTTTTTGGTCACCTATGTTGTTGAGGATATTTTTGTGAATCTTAGAAGGTTGGTAGCATTGTTGGTTGCTTAAAAATGTCCAAGAAATGCTTTGCATTTATCCATAGTGATCTCTCTATTCTTGTGTCTTTTTGAATGTGATCTCAATGTTTGTGCATTGTCTCAGTTCCAATCTCATGTTCTAAAGTGGTCCATAAGATGATATGTTAATGCTATATCTCTTGATTATGCATTGTGTGCTTCCTAGATAAAGTACTTTGTACCTATTTGTTTTGTGGTGGTTTAATATGGAATGAAAAGTATGAAATAATTATATGGAAGTGATGATGGATATTAAAGGAACATCCCCATTTGATCCACACATTGCTAATTGGCCTCCTTGGTACTGCATTGCATCTTGAGTTGGCTTTCTTGCTATTTTGAGGATATTTGACTAACAGGGCTTGTTATTTTTGTTGTTTTGTGTGGTTGGGGGATGCACTAACAATGGAAGATGTGTAATGATATATTTGGATCCCAATCTCTCCTATTTGGGACTGCATCAAGTAAATGCAATTACAAGTATGTTTTTGAGTTGGCTAGTTATGCACTTCAATGTTTCATCCACACATGTCCTTGATGCTGGCATAGGTTGATGTGTCCCATCACATAAATTATTTTGGATCATATTGGAATTAAGTACTAATATTTTTTTCATCCTCTCTATCTTCAAGATAGGACAACATTATGATTTTGGTGGCTAGCCAATTGAATTCATTGTTTATTCTTCTACAGGTTGATTGAATTGAAGAATTGAAGTGTTGCAATGGATATAAATGTAAGATCATTTTAGATGCAATAATGTGGATGATTGTACAAGTAAAAGAAGTATGTGTGAATTGTATTAAATATCTAGTAGATATAATGCTAAATATTGTTAAATAAAATATTAGTTGAGCTATAATGTCTCAGTCAATAAAGTGTTGTGTTGGAAAATCATTGTAATTCCCTCTAATCATATTGTATACTGCATGGATATAGTGAATCTCATTGGGTCCTTGTATCTTGCTCCTAAAGTCATGTTGTCTTCATCTCAACAAGTCCTCTATATCTTGCTTCAAGGAAGTAAGCCTTCCTTGAAGTCTTTTTAGTAGTGAGTCTCCTTATATTGTGAGTTAACTCTCACCATGATTTTTTCCTTCATTAGGTTTTCCACATAAATATGGTGTCTCCTTGTGCATGTTTGTTCTCTCTCTCTCTCTCTCCCCCTCTCTATTATCTCTCTCTCTCCATCCCTCCATCCCTCCCTACATCTCTCTCTCTCCCTCCTTCCACCTTTACTAATCTATATCTCTTCCCCTTCTCTCTCTCCCTCCCTACCCTCTCTCCCTCCCTCTCTAATTCTCTCTATATCTCTTTGTATCTCCTTCCCTCTCTCGACCTTCTCCTTCGCTCTCTACTTCTCTCTCTATCAAGTCTCTATCTCTTTATCTCTTTGTATCTTTATCTCTCAATCTCTTTGTCTCTATCTCTATCTCTATCTATGTCTCCCTATATCTCTATCTCTTCCTATCTCTATGTATCTCTCTCTATCTATTCTTTCCTCCCTCCAACCTTCTATCTCTCTCTCTATTAGATAATTATATCTATATCTCACTCACTCTCCCCTCTCCCTCTCTCTCTTTCAATCTCCACCTTCCTCTTTACCTCTCTACTTCTCTCTATATCACCTCTATCTCTACCTACTAGTCTCTCTCTCCTTCCCTATTTATTCTCTATATCTCACTCCTTCCATCCCTCTTCCTCTCTCTCTCAATCTCTCCACCTTCCTCTTTACCTCTCTAATTCTCTCTATATCACCTCTCTCTCTACCTACCAATCCCTCTCTCCTTCCTTATCTATTGTTTATATATCACTCCCTCAATCCCTCCCCCTTCCCTCTCTCTCTCTCTCTCTCTCTCTCTCTCAATCTCTCCACCTTCCTCCTTCCCTCTCTAATTCTCTCTATATCACCTCTCTCTATTCCTTTCTACCGCCTTCCCTATCTACCTCTACCTCTGTCCCTCCCTTCCCACTTCTCTCCCTCTCTCTCTCCTATAAAGAAAATTGTAGTGCATAATAAGTAGAGAAAAAAATAAGAAAAAATTTAACATAGTATTTATGTGGAAAACTTGGTAAAGTTATACCAAGAAAAAACCATAGGAAAATATATTTTATATTTTATTTCTTAGTAAATTAATAATTACAACAATCTTCAAATGTTATAGAAAACATGACTTCAATAGAGTGTAAGAAATACTAGTTTTAGAGTCATTGTCAATTTTTTTTTTCAAAAAATAGAAAGTGTGACTCATACAACTACATGTCGAACATTTATCAAAACTACCAAAAAAACAAAGTCCCAAACAAAATTTTCAACTTCATTAGAAACATGTTTGGTGTCTAGGGGGCTATGACATCCCCCTTGGGACCCCTCACCATTTCAAACTTTGGTAGAAGATTACAACCTTTAGTTTTATAGTAGGCCTTTGGCCGCATCAAAAATGTACCTGAAGCAATAGCTAGATATAAATATTGACTATTCATCACTAATGGAATAACAATAAAATTGACTTCATATTCCAAAAATCTCTGAGTTAAAGTAAAATTCTCTCTTGTAAATTAATCATCCAACTAAAATACCAATGCCTATGGTTTCAATCATCAAGTAACATACAAGTCTAGAGAATTTTGACACTATATAAACTTCTCTCTACTAATGGGCTTCACCAAAATATCTGTTGGGTTTACATTAGTGTGTATCTTGGCCAAAGATATTTATCCTCCTTCCAACACCTCATGTAAAAGGTGATATTGGATATTAATATGCTTTTTTCTAGAGTTATATTTTGAGTTCCATGCTAAGTGTAAAGCACTTTGGCTATCCCAATGCAACACCATGTTGTCTTGCTTTCCCTGCAATTCACCCAAGAGTCTATGAAGACAAATTGACTCATTTCTAGCTTGCGTTGCTGCCATATATTTAACTTTAGTAGTAGAAAATATCACCACTATCCACAACTTTGATACCCAACCAATTGCACCTCCAACTAAGGAGAAATTGGCTTGGAAATTGGTGGAAAGCGAAAGGGGAAAGCCTTTAGGCCCTAGTTTTTGGCACAAGAATTCTCGAGACCTTTTTGGAAAGGTATTATAATAGAAAATCTGAAGGTTGGATCAAAAGTTATGACCCCACGAAGTTGTAATAGCAAAATTAATAAAATTTCAAAATATCTTCCTAAGGAAGTTACACTTTCTAGAAGATTCTAGGGAGGTTACACTTTCCAGAAGATTATAGGGTGATTACACCTTCCAAATAAAGGATGTAAAGGGGGTCTACAGAGGGGAGGCGAGAGCAGAGTAGATGGTGGCTCCAATTTGTAGACTTGCAGATTTATGTAGTCAGAAAACCCATGCGATCGCAAATATAATGTTGTAATTTCATTTTCATTTCAGTGATAATAGAAAATATTTGCTTTCCTTCTTGCATTTTATTTGTGCCATTATCTGTAGTTTTTGTGAGTTTTAGATTGTAAGGGGAGTACCCTTCATCACATTCATGTGTTGATTATCCTTGATTTCTTTAGGCCTTTTGTACACACATACAAAGTTTTGTTTCATTATTGATATGGAAAATAAAGAGCGAAATTCTTAACAAATCTATTTGGATCTTTTTAAGTATCTCCTCCTTATGTTAGACCCATAGAGTTAATTAAATAGTTTGAAAAAAGTATGGAAGGGAATAAGAAACAATGCAAGTGATGTTGATATGGTTATGCCAATCCTCAATTATCAAAACTTGTGAATTCATATAAATGGATTGCAACATATATATATATACTGTAGGAATCGGGTAGCATGACCCCCTATAAACTGCAGTGCGCTTGGTAAACTTTTTAATGTGACCGGCGGTGCTGGCACGACACGCCCTCCGGTACCATGGGATATATATATATATATGAACTAGTGTGAGAGCTGTGATTTTTCCATGTGTTGAGGCAATAGATAATGTAGATATCTAAACAATGAGTAATGTGTGATCATTTGTGACATACATATGCAATGAGGTTATACTCATAATTGATGGATTTGAGATTATTACATTATGAAATGAATTAGAAATGTTGTATTTTTAATTGTACACACACAATTTAAATGTTTTCACATAAAAAATAAAAAATAATGACTAAATGAATGGTTGTTTTATAAAATCTCAATAGAAATATAAATTTTGAACAAATAGATGAAATCTATAATATAGATTTGACCTTGAAACCAATAATTTAAAAAATAAAGAATATCTCTGAAAAATATTTCCCATCTGTATGAAATTGTAAAAAATGTGAAGTATGTACTTTTAACCATTGGAATATTTATCCACATAAGACATGATAAACATTATTTCCAAGAAAATATTTATCATATCTTATTATCAAATTCCTATCGCGTTTCTAACAGTTTGTAGTATACGTTTCATTTGTCTACCATCTCCATGATTACAACCAACAAAATCCAGAACCCTCTGTTATAGATTTCAAAAAGAATCTTCGAGAAAATCGGAATAAGCCTTCAAACGATTGGCGCAGTTGATTAAATCAAAGAGCACAAAGTCTAAAATGGGTAGTCTGCGAATCAAACAGAAGAGCACGTCACTTCTACAGCTGTGTGATGATCACACAATGGATGGCTTGAGACAGCGGCATGCGTTATCTGGGTCTTAAGTTGTGGATACCCACTACAGAATAGTGAATGAAGGAACGTGCATACCCACTACCGACTCATATAGCCGTATGTTTTCTTTTGACTGTGAGTAAAAATGTTTTATTAGCTGTATTACACTTCTCTATCTTTCTTCTTCTCGCGGCGGTGTCTATCGAAGAGATAAATAAGACGTTACAGCAGTCTTTTGCAGCTGGTTCCGGTCCGATCTTCATCATACAAACCTCGTACTAGTTCAAAATTCGTTATAGTAATCATAGTTTTACAATATAGAATCTTTTGGGTATTGAATTTAATGCAAGCACTTATCTTGATTATCTCCCATAGCTAACCTCCGCTGCTCTTTTCTTTTTAGAGATTTCGGGCTTCGATTTATTACAATAATATTTGTTATTACATAATATGCTTAGTTGTTTTTGGATATAAGAATTCATATTGTGTATATCTCCCATAGCTAATCTCTGCTGCTCTTTTCTTTTTAGAGATTTTGGCCTTCGATATATTACAATAATATTTGTTATTACATAATATGCTTAATTTTTTTGGGTATAAGAATTTATATTGTGTATATAATGTAGAAGAGAGTTGGTGGCGGATGTCCAAAGTTGTCGTCTGTTAACAATTTTGTTGACCTACCTTCATTAATTTTGTTTGGTCTCTTTCATATTTTAGTCTTGTTTTCATGAGTGATTATCTCTCATAGCTAACGTCAACTTCTCTTTCTCTTTTTAGAGATTTTGGGCTTCGATATATTACAATAATATTTTCTTATTACAACAGATTTTTAGTTTTTTGGATATAACAATTTATAATGTGTATAGAATGTAGAAAAGAGTTGGTGGCAGATGTCTAAAGGTTGTCCTCCATTATCAATTTTGTTGACCTTTCTTCTTTAATTTTGTTTGGTCCCTTTGATCTTTTAGTCTTGTTTTCATGAGTGATTATAAACTCTACTTTCTGCTCTGTTTAGAGATTTTGGGCTTTCATATATTACAATAATATTTCTTATTACATAATATATTTAGTTTTTTTTTATATAAGAGTTTATATTTTGTATATAATGTAGAAGAGACTTGGTCATGGATGTCCAAAGGTTGTCCTCCATTATCGTTCTTTTTGATCTAGCTCCTTTAATTTTGTTTGGTCTCTTTGATCTTTTAATATTGTTTTCACGAGTGATTATTGTTCTTTAATTTTTTAATTTTTGATCGACTCGTCTTCAATATAAAATATATGGTTGAATATGTTTTTGGCACATTTTCTTTAGTTGTATACTTATTACATTTATTGTGGAAGCATAAAAGTTCAATTTGGTGGCATTTGGATAAATATTATTATGAGAACTATTAGGAAAATACTGGTTTGCATGGTGATAGTAAATCATTCACAAATTATCTTGTTGCAAGTAGTAGATCACTATAGTAGGAGTAGAGTTTAAGGTGCAAAGTGGAGGATCTATTGAAACAAAGGGCAAAGATGAAGGATTAGAAGGTGAACATACAATCACTTGTTCTTACTATAGAAATGGTTTACACTTAGGGAAAAAATCTATCTAAAATTTATCATTATTTTTTAATTTAACTCATTGTCATTTTCCTTTGCAAAATTTCTTTAATAATTACCTATCTTTAGTATGTAGCAAGAAACTAGATCTTAAGGTAACATTTTGAGGTGTATTTTTTATGTCTTAAAAATAATGACATGTGAAAAAGAATCCTTAACAAGAGGTTTTAGAATGTTGGTGAAATTTGGTGGTATTTGTTAGAATTTTTGGCTCTTATATCTTTTTGTGCCTCTTAAAATTTTGTTAAATAGTCATGTTTGTTAGGCTTTTAATGAAAAAAATTATGGTTTTAAATAAAACACTAAACTCTTGTGAAAACCCCTTGCAGTTTTTTAATGTTTGATCATTGATCATTGGTTCTAGTTTCCCAATCACTTAAATGTTTTTCCTTAGCATTTATTTTGTTTCCTAACATATCCTCTTTTACTACCTACCTGCTAAATATCCCAGTGCTTTAAAACATCTTTTAAAGAACATGCCTAAATTCTTAACTAAAGAACTTTGCTAAAAAGTGGCCCCTACTTGAGACTAGTGTTGCCTTGTCATTGTAGTGCATGTCTCCTTTACACCACATTTTCATATCCTCAATGCATAAGTAAAATACCCTATGAAATATTAACAATAATTGGATGTGTGTCAATTTCCAGTTCCAACAATACATCTCTTTGCACTACAGTTTCTAATGCTTAGAGCATAAGTAGAATGTGGTAGCTTGAACTTCCTTGACTTCAAAGGAAAAATGATGTTTTTTCACTTTAGTGTGTAAGTTATTTTCATTGCATTCTTTCATTTTCAACACAAAGGTATAATGTGATCCCTACATTCCTTAAAAGGCCAAAACTTGTCAAGTTTCAAGTGATCCTATTCACAGTGCACTAATTGAATATTCTTCCTTTAATACGTTGATACCTTGGTAGTTGAAAAGTAAGGGGACATGTGTCCATTTCTCATTATTATGCAAAGTTCCTTCACACCACATTTTCATCAAAATATTTTAAAATAATTTATGCAATAAGCTTCAAGAATGTGTTGACCATCCATTGTGTTGTCACATTTCAAGATCAACAAGTGAAGTTCAAAATTGGGAATGGCTACTTGTCCAAACAAGCTAGTTTCATCCGTATAAATAATTACTACATCAATTAAGGAACAACTACTATTATTTTAAAACAATAAAACAAGAAATTTTTTCTATGTCATTGGAATCGAAGCATTCTTGAGTTTGAATGAGAATTTGAGCTCCTAGAAAAAGCTTTGTAGATGAAATTAGGGTTTCCAAGAAAATTTATGGGTAAGTCATTCTGATCTTATAATGTATGGAGCTAAATAAAATAATTCATTCAATTGAAATCAAATTAAATAGCTCACATAAACTATTGAAAAACATTCTTCACAGGAAAATAATTTTTTGCAATAAATATTTCAACTCTGGTTTGCAACTTGCAACCAACAACTTCAAATTCAATTAATCTTTGCAAATGGAATTACAATCAATCCAAAAGGAACATGGGTTGCAAGAATCCCTTACAAGACTATAGGAAAACAAAACAAAAAGGATTTGCAATAGCAAATTAAAACCTTGCAACACAATTTCTTTCCATCTCCTGCAACAACAATCTCTCACAACAATCACAACACTTCAATCTACAACTACTAGTGATGTTTATGCCTCTGCAACCAATCTCCAATCTACAACAACACCATTATATTACCTTCGTATAGGTTTATTATGCCTCCTTATGTCTTCATTTGTAATCTGGAAAACTCCTTTCAAAAATGAAATTGATTTTCTTTAACGCAAGTTGTCATCTAAATGAAATGAAATGTGAGTTCATTTGATTTTAATTTCCTCTCATTCCAACCCACTCTTAGAAAATCAATTCCCATCTCAAGGAATCTCCAATTAGATTAACATTCTTCAATTAAAATGAATAAAATAATCTTTTCAAACCTCTAGACCTATTAAATATGGATGACAATGCTTTTATGGCTTTCTTGCTTTCATGAATACAAGCATAAAATAGTTTTTCCCAATCTTTGCGTCCACCTTTAGGTTCCTATGTTTTAAGAGTCTTGGAATTTGAAATTTGGAGTTACAAGTCAAATTGGAGGTCTCTCAAAAACCCACGTATTGATTTGCTTTTTCTGGCTTTTTGCTTTCAAAGCATATCCTTCACTATCTCCCCTTATCCTATTTTTCTCAAATTTACTCCAAATTGCAAATTCAAAATTTCAACATGATTTAACATCCAAATGCACATCAAAATATGAATTCCACAAGAAAAAACATGAAATTAAATTCACACCAAAAATTGCAATTAAAATCAAACATCTTTTTGTTGACACAAGATAGCCACTATGCCATGGATGCTCCTGCATCTGACACCCATGGTATAAGAAAATTGATCTCATCACTTTCCAAGGGGATATCCAAGACAAGTAATCTTAGCCTTAGATAACCATGAAGAATCCTCCATAGAACTCTGAAACTATTTCACCAAATACTCCATGTATTTCCTTCTCTGTGTGCTTCTTTTCACCCTATTGTCAAGAATTGCTTCAATATTTTCATCCTTTGAGGTAGGCGTGAGTGCTTGTGGCTACATAATTGCTGAAAATTCCTCATTTTCACCTTCATGAAATATGGTCATGTCTAAAATATTAAAAATTGGAGAAATATTAAGTTCATTGGGTAATTCTACCTCATATGCATTATTGAAATCATGTCTTTTTGCAATCTTGCATAGGCCAAACTTTTTCAACTTGAGCTTGTTGTATGTGCCCACTAGAAAACTCTCCATTCTTTAATGCACTATCACTTTGAACATCTCCAACTTGAAACTCTTTTTGTCTCCTCTTCAAATCAATATTAGTTTTGTAAGAAAAATTCATCTTGCTGATATGTTTTCTCACCACATCATGTAGACCTTTTGTATGCTCTATAGAATCCTTTGAATTTTCACTCTTTTTCACATCTTTATCAACCTTATTTAGGTCTGAAACAAATCTTGGATTGCTTCCATAAAAAAATTGAAATGGTGACTTACATGTGCTTTTGTTGACTAATTTGTTTTAGGAAAACTCAACTTGTGGTAGGACCAAATCCCACCCCTTTGGTTTGTCTCCAACCAAGCATCTTAGCAAATTCCCTAAAATCCTATTCATTACCTCTGTTTGAACATCTATTTGAGGATGGTATTTTGAGCAAAAAAAAATTCAATGTTGAGATTCTTCCTCAAATTCCTCCAGAAGTAGCCAACAAACTTGGTATCCTTTTCTGAAACTATGCTCTTTGGAATTCCATGAAGCCTCACAACTTCCTTGAAAAAAAAATCTACAACATTCACAACATAATCAGTCTTATGAAAAGGGATAAAATGTGCCATTTTAGAGAATCTATCTACCACTACAAAGATGGAAGCATGTCCTATTTGTGTTCTTGGCAAGCCAAGAACAAAATCCATACTTATGTCCTCTCATGGCTTCTCTGGTACTAGTAGTGGCTGATACAAACCAATGTTTTGACTCACTCCCTTTTCCATTTGACACACCCTACAACCTTGCATATATTTTCTAACATCTTGCTACAATTGAGGTCAATAATATTTTTCTCTTACAAGTATAATAGTCTTATCAAAACCAAAGTGTATTGTAAAAATTTGGATAAATAAAAATGATAAAACAATAAAATGCATTACCTAATCCAAATCTTCAATACCTCAAATAGATGCAATGTTGGATGAATGGATCAATTGATTGGATATGTTGGTTGCTCAATTCAGTAGCATAATGATATGATGAAGGTGACTGATGGAGGATGATAGATAGAGATGGATGAAATATTCAAGAATGATTTTGACATCATAAGAATTCTTGAAGAATCAAATCCCCAAATGGATTTTGAGAGGCTATCTTTATAGAGCTTTGATGTGGACAGAGATAAGAATTGATTTTGGAGATGAGATTTGATAAGGATTTTATTTTTGATTTATTTGATCAAAGAGGAAATAAAGCAAGATAAGATAAGATTTAAAAAGATAGAAATATATTGATTTTATTTTTTAAAGGAAATCAATCCTAAAAAGAAGATGAGAGGGATAATTGATGAATTATCTAATTAAATAAATTAAATAGATACACATGAGTTCCAATTTTGGAAAGAAACAAGTAGATATTTTTTAGGATTCTATTAATTAAATAAATATTTGATTTATTTAATTAATGTTGGATTTATGATTTCATTAATTAAATAATATAAATTATTTAATTAGCATTAGAAGAATGGAGGGATTATGAATAGAAAGGAAATAAATGAAATTAGTCAAATAAATAAGATTTATTTAACTAATTAGATGATGACATGGGTACCTAGGGAAAAACATGCTACAAGATGTGTAAATGATGTAATGTTGTGACAAGGTGTTGTAAGAGGACATTTTTGGGTGTCTACACAAAGTGTCTTGCAAGTCCACCACTATGTTTCTTCTTAATTAAATTTAACCTCATGGAACTTCTAGGAATACAAAATTGATTACCTTTGAACAGCATATCAACTTGGATTAAGTAATCCAAGAATTTGGTTCTATTTTCTCCAATAGGATCCTTACAAGCCTTCAATTCCTCCCCAAAATCTAAGTCTCCTTCATACATTTCCTTGAGCTCATTAAAACCCACAACTTCAACCTGCATTTCAATCAACAAACCTTGCCTTCTACTCAAAGCATCAACAACTTTGTTAGACTTCCCACTCCTATGTTTCAAATAAAATATATAACCTTTTAAAAACTCAACCCATTTCACGTGCCTTTGACTCAAATTCCCTTGACTACTCAAATATTGGAGTGCTTGATGATCAATAAACAAAATAAATTATTTTGGAAAAAGATAATGTCTCCATTTCTTAAGTGCGTGAATGATTGCATAAAACTCTTGATCATAAATTGAATACTTTGTACTTGAATCATTTAATTTCTCACTAAAATATGCAATAGGTTTACCTTCTTGGCTCAAAACAACCCCAATAACATTACCACTTATATCACAATCCACTTAGAACACATTGCTGAAATCTAGAATTGCTAGAACAGGTTGCTTTGTCACTTTACTCTTCAAGAAATCAAAGCTCTTCGCTACCCCTATAGTCCACTTAAATTCCTTCTATCACCCCTCATAGTTTTAGTTAGTGATGCACATATGCTCCTAAAACCTTTTATGAACTTCCTATAAAAAATTTCTAAACCATCGAAAGATCTTACCTCGGCTACCATTCTTGGTGTAGGCCATTCTAGAATTGCTTTCACCTTCTCTGAATCCATCTTAATGCCTTCAATTGACACCACAAAACCCAAATACACTAATTACTTCACAAATCTGCATTTCTTAAGATTAATCAGCAATTTCTCTTCTCTAAGCTTCTCAAATGCACACATATTATGCATCAAATGCTCCTCTAGTGTTTTTCTAAAAATAAGAATATCATCTAAATAAACTATCACAAACCTTTCAAGAAACTCCTTCAAAACTTCATTCATGAGTCTTATAAAATTACTGGGTGCATTGGTTGGCCCAAATGGAATGACCAACCACTCATACAAACCTTATTTTGTCTTGAATGCAGTCTTTCACTCATCTCCTTCACGTATCCTTATTTGGTGATACAAACTCTTCAAATCAGTCTTGCTAAAATATGTTACTACACTCAAGAAATCAATGATATCATTCATTCTAGGTACAATGGAAATCTATATTTTATTGTGATCTTGTTTATAGCCCTGGAGTCGATGCACATTCTCCATTCTCCTCCTTTCTTTGGTGAGAAAATAGCAGGTACTTCACACGGGCTTAAACTCTCTCTTATCAAACCCTTCTTCAACAAATAAACAACTTGTCTATTGAGGTTTCTTCATTCTCTATAGGTAACATTTTTTTTGCTACCTTGTTTGGAAAACTTGCTCCAGGAACTAAGTCAATTTGATGAATGATTTTTCTCATTGGTGGGAGTCCTTCTAGTGCATTATCTAGAACAATATCCTTGAACTTTTGCAGTAAATCAACAACTTCTATAGGAAATTCTTCAACAACTTCACTATTATTTTTAGGAATAATAGTGCAAAGCAAACCTTCTCATTCTTCATAACATCAAAAAATATCCTCGCATCAACTAATAAAACTCTAGAATTACCACACACTTGAACATTTTCCTCCTTCAAAGGCTTCAAATTATGCTTCACTCCATCTTTTGCAATTGTTTAGGTGTTGGCACACCCATCATGTATGGCTTTTCTATCAAACTGCCATGATCTTCCAAGAAAAATGTAACAAGTATCTATATGGATGATATCACATAGAATCTCATCATGGTAACTCCCAACCTTTAACTTCACATTGCATTGTTCTTTTACTAACAACTTTTGATTATCTTACACCCAAGTAATATGTTATGGTTTCAGATGTTTTCTCCTTTCAAGCTTCAACTTTCTCACCATCTCATCAGACCCAAGATTGTATGTGCTTCCACTATCTAGTATAATGCTACACACTTTTCCTTCACACTTGCACCTTGTTTTGAATAACTTCTTTCTTTGCATAGGTTCACTGTTTTCATTTAGGAGTGCTCTCCTTGTCATCAAAACCTCTCCATCTTCTACCTCTTCAGATTGTGATGAAGGTGCCTCCTCATTAACATTTTATGCCCTTCCTTGGTATTCTTGTCTCCTTCTTGGCTTCTCTTCTACTTGTGGGAAATCATATGTTTGGTGTCCTTCTCCACATTTGAAACAAGTTCCTTTGAATGGACCTCCACCATAACCACAACCTCTACCTCTACCTCTAAAATTTTGGTCTCTTGAACTTTTTCCTTCTTCATATTTTTCTTCTCTATTAATACCATCCTCATTCTTGGAGCTCTTTTATTGATTTTCTTCATTCTTGTAACTTCTTCCTCCTACCTTGCCTCCATGCCCTTTTTCCTTCTGCTTATTTTTAAACCTCTTATTCATCATTTTTTCTATATTCAATGCTATTTGATAAGTATCTTCTATTTTCACAACTTTGACAAGTGCCATTTCTTCTTGAATGTTTGATCTTAACTTGTTTATGTATCTTGTAACCTTTTCCTTGGTTGCCTCAGAATGTCTAGTCCTTATAAGAATTCTATGCAATTCTTCAATGTATTCTTGTTTCCTTGCTTCAAACCTTGCTTCATCTTGAACAAGTCCAATTCATATTCTATAGGCATAAATTGTATTTTCATTTTCTCTGCCATCTATCTCATTTTATAATTTTATATTTTCCTCTTCTTCCCCTTTCTAATAGGGCCTCTCTCCACCATATTGAAGCATTTCCTTTCAGCCTTGTCTTGGAAAATTTCACTCTATCATGATCATCTATATCTTCAAATTCAAAATACTCTTACATTTCATTAAGCCAATCTACCAATTCCTCTTGATTTAGGCTTCCATTAAATGTAGGTACATCCATCCTAGGCCTTTTTCCTATCTTTGATAATGCAATTAACAAAGGATCATGAGCAACTATTGCTTCCCCTACACTTTCTTGACTCATAGCTTTGCTTCCAACTTGACTAGCATTCTTTGTGCTTTCATCTTCATCATCACTTCTTGGGTCTCTCATTCCTATAAATCCTCCCCTTATCTCTTCTTGTAAAGTCTAGACCTGCCTTCTCAAGGATCTAAAATCATCATCTCTGATGGAATTATCTCCTCTTCCTCTTCCTCTACCCCTACCATGTGGGGCTCCTCTGGCATACATCTCTGCAACACCACAACTCACAAGTCCTGATGTAAACTACCTCTTTATGGCGATCTGTTTACACACTCATGATCAATTTGCTCTAATACCACTAATGTATGGAGCTAAATAAAATAATTCATTCAATTGAAACCAAATTAAATAGCTCACATAAAATATTAAAAAATATTCTTCATAGGAAAACAATTTCTTGTAACAAATATTTCAACTCTGGTTTGCAACTTGCAACCAACAACTTCAAATTCAATTAATCTTTGCAAATGGAATTACAATCAGTCCATTTAAGGACAATGGGATGAAATAATCCCTTACAATACTCTGGTAAAACACAACAAAAAGGATCTGCAATAGCAAATGAAAACCTTGCAACATAATTTCTTTCCAGCTCCTACAACAACAATCTCTCACAACAATCACAACACTTCAATCTGCAACTACTCTACTTGATGTTTATTCCTCTTCAATCAATCTCCAATCTGCAACAACACCATGAAAATACCTTCTTGGAGGTATAGTATGCCTCCCTATGTCTTACTCTATAATCAAGAAAACTCCTTTCAAAAATTAAATTGATTTTCTTTAACACAAGCTATTGTCTAAATGAAATGAAATGTCAATCCATTTGATTTTATTTTCCTTTCATTCCAACCCACTCTCAAAAAATCAACACCCATCTCAAGGAATTTACAATTAAATTAAAATTCATCAATTAAAATGAATAAAATTCACAATGCATTTTTTTAGAATACTTTGATTCACCCTCATGTGTGTATTAAATTAAGCATCATTCATTAATGTTGAGAACAAACCAAAAAGCATAAAAACAAACCCTATGAGAAAAAACTAACCTAACTAACCAAAATTTACCCTAAGCAAATTATTAACCCTAACTAAACAATTTACTCTAATCTCTATTACTATCTTCATAATAGTTTTTGTATGAATTACAACATGCTTGTCTTTAAATTCACTTGAATAGATTTCAAATTTCCTACTACAACAATGAATTATCTCAATTTTTTTGTGTTTAACCAATGGAAATTTAAATGTGTACTTACCAATATATTGGCTCATATGTATGAAAATGGCCTCATTAAAGGTTGATTACACAGACCTTTGCTAGTTTCTCCATACTCTACCTTCTTTCAATCTTGGTTCATGGTTTTCTCCTTTGCTTCGTTAAGCTCCATGAACTACTGTGTTCATTTCTTGATCATCTTTCTCTCCAAAATATTTCAAGTCCTTGGCCCTGTGTTCACTTTTAAATTCATTAGACCAAGGAGTAACAAAATTTACATCATTGTCAAAAAGAGGAATTAAAAAATTGATACTTTGTATTCTACATGAAATCAAGAATTTCTTCCCTTTTAAATGGTAGATTTTCATATATGGGCGACAAACATGCATCTCTTGCTCATTTTTCCCACTTGTCCTTGGGCTTGTCATCTTCCATGTGTGAAAAGGTTGATGACTCATCATTTTTATTTTATTGCTTTTGGAACACTTTTACCAAGTCTCGACATCTTTACCTTTTTCTCTACAAAACTTTAGGAATTTCCTCATGAAAATTGCAGTTAATAAACCGATTTGATTCAATAGTTAATTTTCCATCACTTCTAATTTTACTTGGGCTAGGAACTTTCTCATGATTCAAATCTCTTTCTAATAATGGTTCCTTTCTTTTAGCAGTTAAAACCTTTTTTGTTAATGAAATTACATCATGTGTAGCCAAACTTACCCTAATTAGAACAATTTCACAATCAAGTTCATCATGACCTGTTGTATCATGAACTCTACACTTGGTGACCCTACCAAAGGTGAACAAACTCAAAGGATAAAGTGTCTGATTAAGGATTTCCTAGAGCTTATCAACTTCCATTTTCATACTACTGGCTTGCATGGACTGTTGTCTTACAAGCAACTTCAAACCCATAGCTAGGATAAAAATATTGATTCCAGATAAAACCAGAGAGAAAGATATGGGCCCTTCTTCTACCAAGAGTTCCTTTTGATCATGATGTTATTCACACACCAATAGTTCAGATAAATCCTCACAGATAGACCGTGGGAACCTATCTTTACTTGAAAGACTAAATTGGTACAACCTAAATCTTTGGGTGACTCGGCTTAATCCCAAGGCACGTTTATGTCACATCTTGACCATACTAGGTTCACATCAAGGTTCATTGTAATAATTCTGATAATCATGATCGGTAATCGGTAATTTATGGTTCTCAAAGGAATCATAAGGATAAGTAGAAGATATTCTTGGTCCGGTCATCATAAAATTTCATGAAATCAATAGATTTTCCATAACACTTCGTGAATTTCAAATAAAATTTATTTCAATTAAGTAAATTTAGCTTTAAGCATTCAACAATATCATGGAATCAAAAGATTTTCAATAAAATTTCCATTCATTTATATCTTTTTTGAAACCTTTCTCAAAATTTAAACTTCTATTCTAAAATAAACCATCAAAAATACTAAAAAAGTAAAATTTCTCCTAAGTATTATCCACACATACCTCAAGAATTAACCAAATCAAAGAAAATTATTTCATACATCACTAGATTGCTTTGCTTCACAACTAATCACAAAATGATGTGATGTTTTAAAGAGAGGGGCGGTTTATTTGGATACCGAGTAGGTTCTATATGCACCCTTAAATGGTGCAACTTATAGTCTTGTCCAAAAAAACAAACAACCAGCTACACAAGATTTCATACCAAGCAGTAGCTTTCAAATTAGCATTGACATAGATTATATTCTATGTGCATACAAGTTTTTAATCTGGAATGTTCAAAAACTAGGAAAAATAACAAAACTTAAAGAAGTTTTAGTTCTCCAACATCCACAAATTTTGAACTTAACTTAAAATCAAACATCTCCTAGCCTTTTATAAGAACAAGACACCGATGATATTAGGAAAATACATGAGAGTAAATTTAAGGGGCAAATCACAATAAGGCATGTGGAATATGACAACTGGTAGGTGAATTGTTGATGAAGTCAATGGATGTCAACCTTCTTTAGCATGTTGATATCATTTTGGATCTTCACCTTTATTATCGCTAGGATAATAACTTGAATCTAAATAGGATGTAGAAACTTCCCATATATTCATAATTATTAGTTTAACATTCTATTCCTACATTCTAGTTCTGCCTCGGGCTTGATACTCCCAAGAATGAGTCACATAAGAGGTTGGCGCATTCTCTCACCGCATTCATAATACCATGATGTTTGGTATTTTGATGACTCAAGCTTCTTCTTCACATAGACTCTCAAAATGCATCGCCCGATTTGGATATGATTCTATTCATGATTCAAATTTTCTTGGCTATCCATACTCGAATGTTGCATCACAATCTATTCTTTCTGCAAGAAAAAATTCCACACATTAAATTCCTTTAAAAGAAATCATAAAACTCTCATGAAAACAAAACCATCACTAATAAACATCATTTTAAACATGTTAGAAATATCATGCTTTTAAAATCATATTCTCACGTAATTATCCCTTTTAATTGGGTTATCAGACCTTTGAATCCTTGGGAAAACTTAAACATTTACCTTTAAACTTAACACTATTACCTGGTACCCAGTACCCAATACTTCATCTTTTACCAAAATGAAATTTTCCTAGACCCCAGATTCTACCAAAACCTCCACACTTTCCCAGACCTTTACTCTCAAACCAGAACACTTCACCCAAAAGCTTGCATTAATATTTTTACATTTTTGGCCTTTTTGTACCTAGTACCCAATACCCAGTACACTCGAATCATGAAGTACTCCAAATATGTCTTTTGAATTTAACTTTTGTTGATCTACTTACTAGATAGCACCTACCATAAGCATTAGTTTTCACTTGGGTCCCCATGTCTTATAGTCTTGTGGCATTTTGTGAGACCACACAACAACTTACAACCAATAAAACCAAATTTAAAAGAAACTCGAGATGAAATCAGTAACTAAAACTTGTAACTTATACATATTTTATGTGTGCAATATTTTTAAACTACTAAAAATGCAAGAAAATCAAACAAAAGACTAAAAACAAGAACAAAACTCAATATAGTGTGATGAGAAGTTCACAATAGCATACAAAGCCTCCTATTGTATAGATGTGTCCTGTGCATGATGGGTTGTGTGCTTACTCAAAATTTTGGAAACATAACAGTGCTTTAGTGAAAATTGGATGAGGGATGAAAAATGGCTAAGTTTTCAATATATAGATTTGGGAGGATAATGGATGAATGGCTAAGATTACAAGTTTGGGATCAAGGGCTAAGATTAATTCTAAGCAAAAAGGGAATATTAAATTCTAGTAAAATCCTCATATGGGGATGAGAAAATGAATTTAATATTCCTTGGGGTATGAGTGAGGAGTTTAATATTCCTCCATAATCCTACGAAAGATAAAATGGAATTTAAAATTCCATTTCCGGATGTTAGTAGATTAAAAAGGAATTAAAAATTCCTTGGGAGATGAGAAGAGTTGATTGAGGATTTGATTAGGCTAATTGATGAAGGATTAGAGGAAGGTTAGGTGGCTAATGAGGATTAGGAGCCACTTGCATTTTATGGAGGATGTGACACCTCCCTAATCAATGATTAGGAATGTGCACATCCTTAATCAAGGATTAAGTAAGGGGGATTAATATTAGGAGTGGATTATGGAGGATGGGACATGAGGGTATTAAATAAATAGATTATTTATTTAAGTTTTTGGAGCAAAGGGATAAGGGGTAAAGTATTTAATTATTTAGTTAAATACCTTAGGGGTTTAGATGACTTTATGGTTATTAATTAAATAATAGAAATACTATTTAATTAATGTAGATAAGAGGGTATTTAGATGAAAAGAGGCAAATTTGACCAAATGTAAGTGGTCAAATTTAGGTGTCTACATTTTGCCCCTCTTTGAGATGGTGTTACAAAGTAGCATCATTTTAAAGAAGATTAAAAGAGAGCACTAAGAAGAGGATGGATAGATTAGAGGAGATTCCCTAGTCATTAGAAGGAGTGACTAGTAAAATAGATGATGGGAATGAAGATGAAGATGAGGGATTGAGGATGCCCCCTCAAGAGGACATGTGGGTTCAAGAGAACATGGGTGCTCTCTCAAAATGGATGAGATGATGCAAGGGTAGATGGGGAAGATGATGCAAAGTGATGGATATAATATGAGATGGGAGGAGGAAGAGATAACGGAAGGAGGAGATTAGAAGTAAGAAACCACCAATGGATTTAGGGACAAATGTGTTGTTGCCCCAGTCAAGCTACAAGCCAAGATGGATTGATAATGGATGGAGTGTTGTTGATGTGGGAATGATATATCCTAAAAAAACATGGATAGGGAAGGATACATCTTGATGATCATGATGAGTGTTGTTGATGAGGGAATGATATATCTCAAAACAACACAAGGATAGGGAAGGATACATCATGATGATGATAATTAGAGTGTTGTTGATGAGGGAATGATATCTCCTAGAACAACACAAGGATACAAAAGGATACATCCCAATGATGAGGATAAGAGTGTTGTTGATGAGGGAACGATATATCCTAGAACAACACAAGGATAAGGAAGGATACATCCCGATGATGATGATTAGAGTGTTGTTGATGATGGAATGACATATCCCAGAACAACACAAGGATATGGAAGGATACATCTCGATGATGATGACAAGAGTGTTGTCAATGAGGGAATGATATATCCTATAACAACACAAGGATAGGAAATGATACATATCGATGATGATGATAAGAGTGTTGTTGATGAGGGAATGATATATCCTAGAACAACGCAAGGATAGGGAAACATACATCCCAATGATGATGATGAGAGTATTAAGGCTTGTAGAATGGATAGGGACCAGACCAAAGATGTGATTAGATTATTTGTGCTAGATTAAATGGATTAGGGTTGGTGTGAGATGTGAGATTATTGAAATGAATGAAGATGATGGAGTAAAAGATGCTTAGAATAATAAATATATATTATCTCAAGAAGATTGAAGAGATGATAAAATGATAAGGGTGAAGATAGTAGAGTGATGAAAAAAGATAGGATAGATAGACGAGGGAGAGTGATGAAGGATGAATGTATATGAAATATTTAGGGTGAATGGATGGGAAGATAGATTAGGAGCACCGTATAAAAACTACCATGTAATGAGCACTTAATTTGATATAGCATGAGATACTATGCACCAAGGTATGATGAACCAAGGTGAATTTGTATCACATGCATGGGACAGACACAACAAACAAAAGGTTAGTCCAACATCCCAAAGTCATGGGGGCTTTGGTAGGGCCAATATTGGAGAACTACAAACAAAAAGGATTCCCCAACATAACACAAGACCGCAAGGATCTTGGTGGGTACTATACAGAACAACTAGGAAGACATGATCACATAGAAAATCAAGATATGCCCTATGTTTACCATCTAAAGTGCACTATGATATGATGGATCGTGGTGACCCGATGAGGTATAATAGGAGGCCCAAATGATAAACAAAATGCAAAAGATCCAAAAGATGACAACAAATTTCAAATATCCTTTGCCATAGGACCAATAGGTGGATGGGATTGATGTGGTCTAATTTAAGGAAGGATACATCCTATTAAGACTGAAGATGGAGGGTAGATTAGGTGATCGACATGACTCAGGGTACCCAAAACAGATTGAACCTCACAGTACTTATGGATTTGGTTGTTAGGAACCAGCTAAATAGGGACACACTTGACAACACAACATAAAACCAAGACATTCCCTAAGGATAGACCTAGGGTCTTAGGGGTGGATCAAATGATTAGCCTTATCTATGTGAAAGCACAAATACCGTGTAGTTTGATAAAATACTAATGATTGACTAGGGATAAAGGCAGAATGAGGATGAAGGAGACTTAGATGGATGATGAGGACTGACACAAAAGGATGAAACAAAGCCTTAGGGGCTCATCAAAGATGGCCTTACCTATGTGAAAGCATAGAGGCACCATAGTTTGACAAAAGACCAATGATAGACAATGGATAAGTGATGTTGAGATGACCATGATGGGTATGTGCAGGATCATCATGGAAAAAATAGGCCCTTAAGTGGCAAAAAATTCAGAAAAATCATAGTTAGGCAACTTGATGCAAAAATTTCAATAAGTTATCTAAATTATTTCAAAAATATGTAAGAATAGAATTTTTAGCAAATTGAATGTAGTTTCTAAACTACTAGTTTTATTTTAAAAGAAAATAATCTATTTGGTGAAAATTTGAAATTTCAATGCAATAGTACATAAATTTTAGGGAAAAAATAAGAAGTAGGTGTCTGTCTGACCACCCTAACCACAATAAAATTATAATATTTTTTTATAAGATTTTATATATAAGTAGAGGACTCATGCACGGATGTGATGCATATTTTTTGTAATTTTTTCCAAGTAAATAATTAATTATGAATTTTTATTACAAATTTTAAGAAATATAAAAACTCATATGTCTGACCACCTTAACTTGGTGAAAACTTTATGAAATTCATTTTTTTTGTTTTAATCCTATAGTATGTGAAGCATAGAATGTGGCACATGTTTTGGATTCAACAAATGTGATACCGTTTGAAAGTTATAGATGTTTTTTAATCAGCCTATCAATCAGGACTTTAGTCATAATTCAAATAGAAAATGAATAATAATTATTTATTAAATTCAAAGTAAAGCATAATTTATATTGGTGGAAAGCTGAGAATCTCCTTTAAAAAATCTTTTTCGTTTCTTCAACTTTGGGTTAAAAAAATGTCGTCAACCACATACCCATCATATCGCCACTTTTTGGCCCATCATGATCCTGCACATACCCTGATAAGTAGATACAATGATGGAGATGATATGATGAGAGTAGAAAAAATTTGTGGATAGGGAGATGGTGATCATGTGAAGCTCAAGAATGGGATAGTCATCCAAATCATCAAAAGATAAATTGAGAGGATGGTATGATGGATAGATAAATGATGTAAAATGATAAGAGATTGGAAAGATGTGTGAAATAGGTGGGAGTGATGACCATGAGATTGATGGCATTGGGTTGCATGGGGTTAGCCTATATCTAGGTACCAATGACAAGTGATTAGGGGGTGGAATGAGGAGAGAGACAAATGGATGAATAGATAAAGATGGGGAGATTTAAAGATGATAGGATGGATGGGGGGGATAAATATGTGGAGAATTATAGGATGAAAAGATAGGAAGATAGGGATAGGGAAATGAAAAGGATTTTTAGATGGATGGATAAGGAGATGGAAGGTGATCCAGAGGATCTTCGTCAAAATTTAAAGTTTCTCAATTTTCTCCAGAATTGGCATCATCAGAAAGAGTCTAAAATTTTGACTCCAACACAACTCGAACAGAGTCAAACGGAGCTACGGAGCTCAAGTTATGCTCGATCAAACCTTGGTCAACTCAGGGCTCAAGTTAGAGAAAAAAAGGGTCAAAATTTGGCATCGCAAAAAGTGGTCAAAGTTGACATCATCGTGAAGAACTCATCGAGAGATTTTTGACGATGTTCATTTCACATGAATTGGAGTCCATTTGTACCAGTTACAACTAGTCAAAGTTCATAGAGAAGGTTGACTTTTGACCGTACAAATTTTGACATCAACATGCTAATGTGGCAGTCCGTACAGTATGGATGATTACATGGACCAACCTTGATGTGACACATGCCAGTCGAGTCATCCATACAAACTAATCCATAAATGACACGTGGCATCTATAGGTCAAGTTAGTGGAACAAATGGAAACCTAGTTAGCACTACGTGGCGGATGACGTGTTTGCGTGGATGAATCAGAGGGTTCCACATGGTACCTCCTTAGTGCACCACGTGGCAAACATCACAATATCCTCCTCTATCAGTCGGTTGAAAATAGTGTTGTATTTACTAATAAAAAAAAAAACTGCTTGCATCAGGCTAGAACCGGCAACCTTGTGTAAACCAATTGAGTCATTCATTATTACGCCGCACATAATGCACTTAACCTTATAGGGAGCCCTATTTTTTTTTTGTTAAATTTGTTGGAAAGTGGTTTAGAAAATGGACGGTGGGGGGCTCGACCCTCTAACCACCACCTAACCAAAATACATAGTCACCGTTGGACCACACAATCGGTTTAACATATATATAGCCTATAGTATATTTAACCCTTTATTTTTATCCCGATTTGTTAAATAATAACCTTTATGGTTATTTGCACCCTCCAAATTGTAACTAAGCCTAACCAAAGGCTAAAAATAGTGATGTACGAGGTATAGGAGGGAATATTTTATTGTTTGGTGGTTAAATCCTTATTTGGGCCTATTTAATGTATAAAAAGGGGTAGAATTGGATGGGAGAGGCTAAGTAGTCATTTGGAGATAAATTCCTTGGAGAAATTTTGCTCGATTTCCATGCTATTTAGGAGGTTGTTCTTGCACACTTTGAAGGAGGGCTTGTCAAATTTCTTTGTAAACCAAGGGGAGATTATGCCGACATTTTGTACTGATTTTATAGAGAAGTAATCAGATCGGTCCACTCATTGGAGAGGGGCTTGAAGATGTAGTCATTTTTACAACCAACTCCATTATAAAATTTGTTTGCATCTCTTTCTCTCTCTTTCTCTCATTCTGTTTTCATCACTTTGTTATTTCTAGTATTTTTATTTATGTTCGTGTTAATTGTATTGAATTAAGTTGGATTTAAAATTATAATCGTTAGGAATTCAATGCAATTGTCATAGATCCATAAAATAGATCAAGTTTGGTATCAGAGCTTTGTGTGACTAGTATTGTAGAATTGGATGCTAACACATTCCAAGAAACAACGAGGTGAAGGCGAACTTGAAGAATATAATGTTCAGATTGGCAAACGAAGGACTTTTCCAACAATGGAAGAAACTGAAGTTTAGAAAAGTATTGAGAAAGAGGTTGATGATAAGTCTTTTTAGTGAGCCTTTTTTGACATGAAGGCTATGGTGGAAGAGCTTTATGCAAAAAAGAAGAAGCACGAAAAAGGGAGGTTCATCAAAGCGAGAAAAGAAGGAAGATCAAAAGGTCAAAGAAGAAAAAATTCCAAAAGCTCCATCTCCTCCATCTTCCCCTTCTTCTCCATCTTCCCCTTCTTCTTCCTCTTCTACTACTATCAATCCTTTCAAGAGCAAGTCTAAGCCTATTATTAAATTGGATGTAAAATTTGAATTGCCTAAGTATTGTGGTGAGTTAAATGCTAAAAAGTTAGATGATTGGATCCAACAAGTAGAAGTGTATTGTAGGATTCAAGGCCTAATAGAAGATGCTTCTATGATCTAGTTAGCCACTCTCTAGTTGGGAGGTACAACTCTCTCCTGGTGGGAGAGTAGGACTCGGGAGGAAATTGCTTGCCATGGTAGGGTCAATATGACTTGGATGGAATTTGTTGCTGCCATTAAAAAATAGTTTTATCCTTTAGGTTATATGCAATAATTAACAATGAATTGGAAAACCTTTAGGCAAGGTAAGGGTTAGTTTGTCCAAGATTACAAACATGAGTTTAGGAAAAGAGCTATTGCTTTAAATGTTCCATTGTATACTCAAGATACATTACTTAAGTACATAGGTGGTTTTCATTCTTACCTAAGACATACTATTCTAATGTTGAGTCCTAGTAATCTAGACGAAGTGTTAGTCCAATCCACTCATTTAGAGTCAAGGGGTAAGAACACTTTTAGTGATAATTTCTCAAAGAAACCATCCAAGTTTGAGGGAAAGTCTAAGGGTAAAGATAAAGAAAAAGATAAAGTTAAAAGAAAGAAAACAACTACAATTAATAAGGAGGGTGATAAGCCCACATGCTCCCATTGCAAGAAAGAGGGGCATGATGATTCAAAATGTTGGAAGTTGCATCCCAAATTAAGGCCAAAAAGATATGGAGGCAATAAAGGCAAGCAAAAGACTACTATAGTGATTCAACAAGATCTTGGATCTGACTTTGGAGATGAAACTAAGATTGTTGTTGTTGGGGTCCAAGGTAAAGGGAAAGGTATAATTCTCTCTTCTGATGCAAATTCTTCTAATTCAAATGCAAGTAAAAGTAAAGTATCTACTCCTCCTGAAGCTGATAAACAACAGAATGAATTGTTTCATATTCGAGTTGTAACTAAGCACACTAAGATTGACACATTTTTTGATATGGGTTCTCAAGTCAAGTTAATATCTGAAGAGGTGGTAAAGAAGCCTAATCTAGCTACAACACCTAATCCAAAGCCATATCCACTTGGATGGGTTAGCAATGATGCTCAACTATAGGTAACAAAACAATGTAAATTGAAACTTGCTATCACTCCAAACTTTTTTGATGAGGTAGAAGTAGATGTTGTTCCTTTGGATATTTGTGGGCTTGTGTTAGGGAGTCCTTATCTGTATGACATAAAAGAAATCTTTTATACGGGGGAGAATAAGTATCATCTCTTTAAGGAATGGATAGAATAAATTGTATGTGCACACAAAGTTAAGACTAATCTTGCACTAGTTAATGCTGGTCAGATGAAAAGGTTGGTCAATTCTAGTAAGAACTTTGTACTAATGCTTGTAAAACCCAAAGAGGATGAAAAATTTGAAGCACTTAAGGGGTTTGATCCAGAGCATAAAGCTGAGATGGTCAAAATAGTTTCTTCTTATGATGACTTATTTTAGGAGCCAAAGGGTTTTCCACCTAAGAGAGAGATACAACATGAAATCTAGTTGCAGCAGGATGTGCCTCTTCAAAATATCGGCATGTACCATTTATCAGTTTTGCAGAATGAGGAAATAAAAAAGAAAGTTCAGGAGTTGGTGGAAAAAGGAGTCATCCATCCTAGTACATCTCCTTGTAGTTCTCCAATTGTGTTGGTTCCAAAGAAAGATGGATCTTGGAGAATGTGCATCGATTATAAAGCCCTGAACAAGATAACGGTAAAGATTAGGTATCCGCTTCTCTGAATTGATGATTTA
Source organism: Sequoia sempervirens (assembly GCA_007258455.2). NCBI lineage: Eukaryota > Viridiplantae > Streptophyta > Pinopsida > Cupressales > Cupressaceae > Sequoia > Sequoia sempervirens. The sequence goes on along the minus strand of VDFB02322202.1, from coordinate 12,766 downwards.
CTTGATCAACTAAAACATGTAGTTTATTTCACTAAGTTAGACTTGCATAGCAGATATCATCAGATAAGAATTGCAGAACATGACATTTGGAAAATTGCATTTAAGACAAAACAAGGACTATTTGAGTGGTTGGTCATGCCCTTCGGGCTTTGCAATGCACCAACTACATTTATGAGAGTCATGAATGACGTATTTCATCCTTTTATTGATGATTTTGTCATAGTCTATATAGATGATATTCTTGTATTCAGTCAAACTTGGGAAGATCATGTAATTCATGTAAAGAAAGTTTTTGATGTATTGAGAAAAGAAAAACTGTTTGTAAAGATTTCTAAATGTCAATTCGCTAAGACATCCTTAGTGTACTTAGGCTATTTCGTAGGTGGTGGTCAATTGAAAGTAGACCCTATGAAGGTTGAAGCTATTTTAAAATGGCCTAAGACAAGTACAAGCACTAAAGTCAGAAGTTTCTTAGGTGCAGTCTAGTACTGGAGAAAACTCATTGCAAACTTCTCCTACATTGCATCACCATTGCACACATTGACCAATGTGAAGGTAACTTTTCAGTGGGGAGGTCTGCAACAGAAGGCCTTCAACACTTTGAAGGAAAAGTTGAGAAAAACACCAATTCTAGCTTTACCAAATTTACACCAACTATTTGAGATTGAGACAGATGCAAATGGATTTTCCATGGGAGTAGTGCTAATGCAAGGAGGTAAACCAATCTGCTATCACTTTGAAACCTTTTCAGGTGTAGTTATTAACTATCCTACTTATGATAACGAACTTTATGCATTAGTTCAGAGTGTTAAAAAATGGAAACACTACTTAATGTGGAAAGAAATTGTAATCCACACTAATCACCAGCCACTTCAGTATTTTCATTCACAATCCAAATTGCAACAAAGTAGGCACTTTAGGTGGATGGGTTTTCTTCAATAGTTTCATTTGGTAATTAAGTACAAGAAAGGTGCCCATAACAAAGTAGCAAATATGCTCTTTAGGCCTCCTATTTTGAATGCTTTGATAATCCTTCAGAATAGTTCTATGGTTCATGAAATTTTTCAAGAATAGTATGTTAATGATGAAAAATTTAAGGATATCTATGTAGCTTTAATCCAGGGAAAACAAGTAGAAGAGAAAGATTACTATGTGTAGGATAAATTGTTGTATCACTTGGGAAAGTTATGCATTCCAAAAGATGAACAACCACATGTAATCAGACAAGCACACACCTCTTTGATCGCAAGACACTTTGGGGTAAGTAAGACATTGGATCAGCTACATAACTATTGTTATTGGCCTCGTACACAAGAAATTTTAACTAAGTATATTAAAGGATGTGTGATGTGTGCCACTAGCAAACCAAGTAACAAAAAGTTGGGATTGTAGACACCTTTACCTATTCTATCCTATCCATGGGAAAGTGTTTCTATGGATTTTTTTAGGAGTTTACCTATGTCTAGGAAGGGTCATGATTATCTTTATGTAGTAGTTGATCGGTTCAAAATAATGTGTATCTTAATGCCTTGTAAAAAATAGGTCACTATTGAACAGATACCTCAGATGTACTTTCAATTTGTATGGGTTCATTTTGGGTTACCTAATTCTATTGTATCAGATCGAGATTCTCAATTCCTAGGGGAATTTTGGTCAGCTTTGTTGTCACTCATGGACACTAGACTGAAGAAGAGTATAGCCTTTCATCCACAAACCAATGGTCAAATAGAGGTAGTGAACATGACAGTTATGCATCTACTTAGAGGCTACTGCAGCAAACATCCCAAGTTGTGGGATGAGAGTCTTCATTATATGCAACATGCTTACAACCATGTGGCACACTCTTCCACAAAAAGGTATCCTTTTGAGACTTGTTTTGGTTATGTTCCCAAGACACCAATGGATTTTTCTTTTTGGAGAGATGATGTTGAAGATGGACGCCATGATGCAGAGAAAGCTTTAAAGTTCATCCAAAAATTCCAAGCAATTCATTAGGTAGTGGAAGCAAAGTTGGAGAAGAGTCAATCCAAATGCAAGGCTCAACATGATAAGCATCACAATGATCACATTTCCAAGTTGGAGATAGAGTTTGGTTACATATCAGTAAGGAAAGAATGCAAGAGGGAGGAAGGAAGCTCAAGACGATTCAATATGGTCCCTTTGAGATCTTTGAAAAGATTGGAACCAATGCCTTTTGCCTTAATCTTCCTCCATACATGAACATGTATTCAATTGTCAATGTTGAGAATCTAAAGTTCTATGAGTCTCCAATGATATTGGATGAAGACATAGATATTCAAGTTCCATCAGTTGATGATCTTTCATCGGAGTACATGTCAGAGTTGCCAGAGGATGTCATCTTAGACAAAAAAATTAGGACTTCATGAAGAGGAGTTGTTGAATACCTCAGAGTGGGACTGAATAGGATGAATCCAAGCAAGGAAAAATGGATGGAGAATGGTAAAGTGAGGGAACTTTACCCTCACTCGCTTTCTGAGTAATCAAGATTTCAGAGGTCCAAAAGCTCTCTAGTGGGGAGGACTGATCTGAAGGATCTTTGTCAAAATTTGAAGTTTCTCAATTTTTTCCAAAATAAACATCATTAGAAAGAGTCTAAAATTTTGATTCAAATTCAACTCAAATGGAGTCAAACAGAGCTACGGAGCTCGAGTTATGCTTGGTCAAACCTTGGTCAACTCAAGGCTCAGGTCAGAGGAAAAAAAGGGTCAAAATTTCACATCACCAAAAGTGGTTGAATTTTGTTTCATTGTGAAGATCTCATCGATAGCTTTCTGATATGTTTGTTTCACGCGAATTGGAGTCCATTTGCACCAGTTACAGCCAGTCAAAGTTCGTAGAGAAGGTTGACTTTTGAACGTATGGATGCTGACATCAGCATGTTGACGTGGTAGTCTATACGGTATAGATGATGACATGGACCAACCCTAACATAGCATGTGGAAATTGATTCATCTATATAGACCAATCTAGAAATGACACGTGGCATCTGTATGTCAAGTCAGTGGAATAGATAATAACATAGTCAACACTGCATGGCGAATGACATGTTTGTGTGGATGAATCAGAGGGCACCATGTGGCACCTCCTTGGTGTGCCACATGGCACCAGTCACAATCTCCTCCTCCATTAGTTGGTTGGAGACAATGTTGTATTTACTAATAAGAAAACAAATTGCCCGCATTGAGCTCGAACTGACAACCTCATGGAAACCGGGTGAGTCATTCACCATTATGCCACATGTAATGTGCTTAACCTTATAGGGAGCCATGTTTGTTTTGTTGTTAAATTTTTTGGAAAGTTTTTTAGAAAATGGATGCCAGGGGACTCAACCCTCTAACCACTACCCAACCAAAATACATAGTCACTATTGAACCACACAGCTCCGGTTTAACATATATATAGCCTGCAGTATATTTAACCCTATATTTTTAACTCGATTTGTTAAATATAACCTTCTATAGTTATTTGCACCCTCCAAATTGTAACTAAGCCTAACCAAAGGCTAAAAAGAGTGATGTACGAGGTATAGGATGGAATATTTTATTGTTTGGTGGTTAAATCCTTATTTGACCCTATTTTATGTATAAAAAGGGGTAGAATCAGATAGGAGAGGCTAGGTGGTGATTTGGAGAAAAATTCCTTGCAAAAGTTTTGCTTGATTTCTGTGCTATTCAAGAGGTTTCTCTTGCACACTTTGAAGGAGGGCTTGTCAAATTTATTTGTAAACCAAGGGGAGATTATGCCGATATGTTTTACTAATTTTTTGGAGAAGTAATTGGATCGGTCCACTCATTGGAGAGGGGCCCGAAGACATAGTCGTGTTTACGAAAAAAATCTTTATCAACTTTGTTTGCATCTTTCTTTGTCTCTCATTCTATTCTCATCACTTTGTTATTTCCATTATTTTTATTTATGTTCATGTGTTAATTCTATTGAATTAAGTTGGATTTAAAATTGTAATCATTATGTATTCAATGCAATTGTCATAGATCTGTAAAACAGATCAAGTTGGATTTTTTTTCTTTTTTTGCATTGATGGATGGGAAGATAAGGATGAGAATATGGAAAAGGATTAGTGGGTGGATGGATGGGAAGGTGAAAATAGTGACATGGAAGGGATGATAGGATGGATGAATGTTGTCTCCAAGGTCTATGTCACAAAGAAGGAGATGCCCCACTCTAGATATGTCATGTGTGATGAGGTAAGAGGGATGGTTGATAGGGGGATGGGTGAGTAAGGGAGGGAGAGGGATATGGATAGGATGTATGGATAAGGAAGGGAGATGGATGGTAGCATGATGGTTAGATAAGGAATAATATAGTATGGATAGAGAGGATGTATGCTAAGAGGGGTCCAAAGCATGTATAAATATTTTCCCTTTTCCTTATAGAGATCACAAGGAAGATGGATGGATTGGAATAAATGGGATATGATAGGTGGATAGGTTGGATGTAGGAGATGGATAAAGGCGATGAAGTTTCCCCCAAGAGTGGAAGTAAACTATATTGGGGATTTACTCATGATACCTATTTTCTAGGTTTTCATCATGGTATTTATCTAAGGTGCTTGTTTGCTAAGTTTTCACCTTTGGATGAATTTTATTTTTTGACTTTATTGGATTTTTTTTGGATTTTATTTATAATTATTTTTAGATGTTCTGGATTTTTTTAGATTGTATGTGGATGGAGATGGATAAGTATAGGGATGTATATAAATATATTTGGAAGACATGTTATAGGGGGATGGATGAAGGACTCAAGCATCAAGCTCCATATGAGGTAGGAAGTGCCCATGCTAGAGATGACTATCGGATGTTGGTACAACCTTATTAGGATATTATGCAAAGGAATGAATTAAAGGGATTGGATTGGAGAGACATGTGGGACAATGGATGGGATGTGGGAAAGTTCATGGATGGAATGATGGGGTGGATGTGTGATGGGGGAATGCTTTCAGGACTAACATTGGCAGATGTGGTGGGGGATGTGGAATGATAGGAGGATTACTAGATGGAGAATGTGGGGATAATGGAGGAGTTAGGATAGAAAATTCTGGGACATAAGTACCCAAAATAGATTTAGGAGATGGAGGATGTGAATTATTTTCTATTGGATTAGAAACCTTGGGTGTCACTATGGATTTTTCATTTGAAGGCATTGCATCTTTTTCTTTACTAGGCTTGTGTAGTCTTTGGGTTGATTACACTTTCTGATGGGATTTTTCTTTTCTTCATCATGTCCTTTGGAGGGGACATGGGTATTTTTGGATTCATGTGGATTTTTGAATGTATGCATTTTTACTTTGGCATCCAAAGTTATTTTAATAGCAATGGGTTTGGTATGAGGAGATGGATGATGTGGAGGAAACATGAATGGAATTGTAAAGGTGTGATTTTGGAGATGATGTGTGAATGGAGGATGTGTAGGTATGTTCCTTTGTTGATCCTAATTAGGGAACATGAGAGTGGGATGTTTATGATGGCTAATATGGATAGGTGATTAATGGATATAGAGTCCTAAAATGGACTTAGTATATGGAGGATGTATGATGGTGGGTGGAGGGACATAGTAACCAAAAATAGATTCAGTAAATGGAGGATGGGTGATGGTGGATGAAGGGCAATAAGGACCCAAAATAGATTTGGAGGATGAAGGAGTAATATGGATTAATTTTTTGAGGTGATATGACACAAGAAGGGGGATGCTGACAAATGGTGTGGTGGAGTGATGGGAAAATCCTATTGTTCTTTTTGAAGAGGCTCACTTAGTATGTACAAAGGTTGTACCAACCTTTTTGGATTGTGAGCCTTGAGATATATATCTAAGACCTTGTGCACATGGATTTTCTTTGACATGGATGGGCTATAAAATACCTTGCTCATGAAGACCTAAACCTTTTCCTTGATAGTTCATGATCTTGAGAATTTGATTTATGGTAGGATACTTTTTATTTTGGAAACATGATGTGAGTCCATTATTAGGTGGAGGAGGATGGGTGGTGTATATTATTTGTTCTTTGGCTATAAGGAAACCACCATGGATGAATGTAAAAGTACCAAGGAGATATGGAGGTGGTGATAGAGGATCATGAGATGGAGATGATGGGATGGTAGGATCTTGATTTAGAGGAGGAGGTGAGAAGGAGTCATGAGGGGGATTAGGTGGTATGATAGGATCTTGATTTATAAGGGGATCATGGGATGGAGGGGATGAGCTAGTATGATCTTGAGATGGAATGGATGGGATAGCAAGATCATGATTTGGTTGAGGAGAGTGATCATGAGATGGAGTGGATGAGATGGTAGGATATGTTGGTATGCTTTGGATAAAGCTCTTGGAATGTTTCAACTTGTGTGGATGACCTGATTATAGAGGAGTGTTGGATGGACTCCTCAAATGGGGGAGATGGAAGGATGAAGGGTTCATGAAGTTCAAGGGAGTGGCTTGTATTTTGGTGTCTTTAATGGGTTGGGTTGCTCTAGGAGTAGAAGATGGGGATTCAATGGTTTTAGTGGGTTTGATGGTTTTAATGGATTGGAAAATGTTGGGAGTGGGAATGGGAGTGATAGATGTGGGATGGAGAAGGGCCTCATCACTAATGACTGTGAATGATGGATTAGGATGAGATGGCTTTATGACTTCAAGATGTGGATTTTGGGATGTCTTCTTTTTCATGAGTCCTTGGATGACATCTGGAATGAGATACTTGTGTATTGTAGGCTTATATGTGGTGGTGGGAATAGATGAAGGATTATGAATGGGTAAAGGATTAGGATTATGGATTGGTTGATTAGGATTAGATGGAGGAATGGGACTAGATGGAGGACTAAGGATAGGTGGAGGATTAGGATTAGTGAGGGGATCAATATTAGATGGAGGATTAAGTTAGGATGGATTAGAGGGAGGATTAGGATATGATTGAGTGGAAGATGGAGTGATATAGGAGGATATGGATGATGGATTAGGATCATGGAGTGGAGGGTTAGGATTATGGACTGGGATTAGATGGAGGACAAAGGTATGATGGATTGGAGGAAGGATTAGGATATGATGAAGTGAAATATGGGGTGACATATGAGGATATTGATGGTGGATTAGGATCATGGATTTGAGGGTTAATATTATGGATTTGGTTTGGAGAACAATGAGATGATGGATTTGGATTAGAGGGAGGAAAAAGGTATGATGGATTTGAGGGAGGATTAGTATATGATAGAGAGAAAGATGGAGTGACATAGGAGGATATGGATGGTGGATTAGGATAGGAGGACATTAATGGTGGATTAAGATAGAAATATGTGGATGGTAGATTGACATTGGAGAAAGTGTATGGGAAAGATAATGGATATCCCTTATCAATGGTAGCATAAGGATTACTAGTGAATGTGGATGAAGGTGTGATAGGATACCTCAGAGGAATGATTGGATTTTGGAAGATAGTTTGGGAAAGCTTGCTAGTAATGATAGCATCAAGGGGATCTATATCATACTCATCTTGACCAACAAGACTTTCATTATCATCATCAACATAATTCGGATTCCCCTTGAATACTATTTGTAGTTGCATTGATGGAGGATAAGGACTAATGATGTTGGATTGAAAAGATGGGAATAGATGATTAGAAGAAAAGGAGAGATGATGAAAAGATAAATAGAATGGATTAGAAGAGTGTGGAAGAAGGGGTCATAAGATTTGTTTCAATAACATATGATCTTGTATGTGGATGGACTAAAGCTCAAATTGGGATGTATATTAAGCTTAGATTGGGGTTTGATTTAAGCTAAGATTAGGATTGGATTGAAGCTCAGATTAGGATTGGCTTGGAGCTTAGATTAGGATGATTGAACGATGTGATGGGATATATTACTAAGTTTTAGGATGTAGCTAAAATGATGAGGATGATTCTTGGATAAATGAAGGATATGTTTAGATAACTCTTTGCTAAAAAAGGATGATGTTTGGATAAATTGATGAGGGTTGATGAGATGAAAGTGATCATTTGGATATGGATATGAATGATTGGACTATGGTTTTGGACTAAGGAAGATATAGGCTAATCATGACAAGAAGAATTGACTTTGGATTTTGTATGGGAAGTAGATTCACCCAAGAATAGAGCATAATCACCTCTGTAGGAAGAAGAAATGTCTAAGTGCAAAAACGCCCATCAGAGTAATGGGCTTGCTTATGTAGACTAACTATATGGAAGGGTGTGTGGGATCATCCAAGTGAGAAGCAGAATCACCTATCAGGGAAGGACTAAATATGGATGAAGGATGATGCAATCGCTTATATAGATGACATAATCACCTATCTAGGGATATGTACAGATAGGATGATGGAAGGATCACCCCTGTGTGAAGCTAAATCACTTGTGCAAGGATAATGTATAGATGAGGAGTGTACAGACTCAAGAGTGAAATTTCCTATCAAGGGTACAGATTCACATAACTAGCAGAAGGGTGGATATAGGATTGCCTAACTATTAGAAGGAAAACATAGGATCACCTCTAGGAGTAGGATTACCTAATGGAAGACAAAAATGTATGGACATCTAGAGTGGATTCACCCCTTTCAGGAGTAGGATCACCCAAAGTATGGGACAAGCGGATTCACCCCTAGGAAAGCAAATTCATTTATTGAGGGTTGACTGACTGATAGAATAGACCAAGACACATGATTGACCCTTGGAGGGAAAGATTGCCTATCCACAGTGAAAATTCACATCTGTAAGAAGCGTATTCACCCCTGAGGAGTAGATGGAGTATGGAAAAGGTCAAAAAATGAAAAAAAAGTAGATAGTGGGCAAGGACTGACTCTAACTAAAGACACACACTGGTATTGAATAAGAAGCCATGACAAGCAACACAATAATAGAATTAGTAATAAGGGTTTACAAAATTGATGTAATCCCACCACCTTGGGGGTTACCCAAGGTTAATACTATGTGATACTAGGGTGGTTCTCTAGAGCACCCTTTCTTGTGAAGGCAGATGGTTCTAGTGGCATAGGGTCATCAACAAATGCCATAGGCTCACCTTCACTCTCTCTCTCAAAAACTATCATAGTTAACCATGAGTATTTATCTCTCAACCTAAGTGAGTATGTGGTGAGTAACTTTGGGGTGTCATCCACAATCCCTTCACTGCACCAATCTATGGCTGAACATGGGTCTTAAACTAGGATATATAGGTGATCTAGGGGAGTCCTCGATACACCAAGAGGATGCATGAAGCAACAACTATAGATCAGGAGCCCCAATAAGGTACTAGAAACACAGAACAACCCTTCACACCTAACTAGGAATCACCCTAGTATTAGTGCTCCACCAAACATGATGCAATAGGATTGGGGTACAAATTTAGTTATCCCCTCGTTATATACCTCGATCGTACACATGGTTGAGCTTGTCCCTTGGAGTGATGAAATCCCCAAGCAAGTATTCTAAAGGGAAAAAAATGCTAGGTGTTTTTAATCTCCACGTTCGCATGATGCGGAAGGGGAGAGCATACGTACAAGCTAGCACTCCTAGGTGGACACAACTGGACTAGAATGATTTGTGATTTATGATCCCCAAGCTCACCATACGATGTAATGGGAGAGAATATGTCAACAAACCACTCCCAAACATATCAAACAATGTTCTTTGACCCTTTATAAAATTGAAGTGTTCTTAGATTAGTTAGGGAAATCAACTAGCTAATGTCTTCAACCACACATCTTGTAGAAGATATGGCCTTGGAAAAATGATGACAAGTTGCACAAGAAGGTGATTAGATGCCAAATAAAATGATGAGAAATCAATGATCGTTAGCCTAGGGGGTTGGAACACCCATCCCAATGAAAATAGGGGTCCTATAAAGTGTTATGAATTTTTTTCCAAAAACTAGGATTTTTATACTTGCTATGGAACACACAAATTTTCCCCTATAGAAAACAAATTTTCCCTTGCAGATTGTTAGTTCACCTCTCTAGGGTGCAAGTTCACCTTTGTACCTAGTGTAGTCACTCATTCAGGTCGCAAGCTCACCCAAATGCAGGATCGACTATCTGGAAAGAGGCGGATGTTCCTTCACCTATTGGCTAAGTAAGTTCACCTATTCGAGAAGCAAGTTCACCTCTACAAAAAGGATAGAGTTAGAATCACCTATGCACATTAGGTGATGTATAGGTGATTGTGAAACGGTCGAGTGTAGGATCACCTTTTTTGGAAAATAGTAGTTGCGCATTCACGTCTTCAAAGGTGGATTCACCCCTATGGTTAGGGAGATTTTACCATTAGGAAAATTTTATTCAAATCAGGGTGGAGTATGTTCCCACAACTCAATTCAACAACTTCTTCAAGGATTCAAACCCTGACTATGGTGGTTTCTCACACAACTTCAGAATTCTGCTTGTAGGACTCCAAACCTAGTTTTCTTTGCATATATTTTAGAGAAGGACATTAACCAACAAACAATTGAACATCTTAGATAGCCACTATGACCTACCTAAACATATCCAACTTGGGAATAAGGTTATTTTCTAACAAATTATTCAAAATAGGTCTGCTACGCTACTCCAAGGCCAAATTAGGCCACTTTTCTGAAGCAAGTATATCAAACTCAAACAAAAATTATCAAATATCCACTCCAAAAGTTCAAACACATCATATAGGGTCCCAAATTTCAATTTCTTTCACCACAACTCATCACAAATTTGTTGTCACCCAAAATCTCACTCCTACCTAGTTTCCTAAGCCTAACATGAGGATGTTTGGCTAGGGAAAGCTCAAATCTTCCCCAAACTCCATCTCCTACTCTAAAAACTTCAAAATATCTAATAGTACACTCAAACCCTCCATTCCATTGAGTTTGGCCAAATTTCAATGGTGGAATGGGCTGCAATGCATTATTTTATTCACAAACCCTTAAACCTAGGGTTTACAGGCAGTTTGTAGAAAAATGCTTCAAACTATCTTATTTCTTAATATAAATCAATAACACCACATAAAAATCAAAGAATAAATGTTACTCTACACATTCCAATTCAATTCATGTCAATTAGTGAGTGTACAGAGCCATATAGAACTCAGAAACATAGAAAAACATTGAGATTTAATAGAAAACAGAGCTTGCTTTATTGTCTTTCCTCCAAAATCACTTCCAAAAGTTTCCTCGCATTTTATGAGGCCTTTTTAAATATTTTCCAACTAAAAAAAATGGTCTCCAACCAATTTTCAAAAAGGTGACCATTCAACTTCCTACATATGCCAAAATTGCAAAGTTGCACAAGCAATTTTTGCAATATTTTAACCAAATTGAAAAAACTCAACTAAATGAACCTATATGACTTGAACACATAAAAAATGGTCTCAACTAGACCTTATTACATCAAAACATATTATTAACACATTAAACTCAACCTAAGACACCTATTTACATCATTTTGACAAAATTGCCTAGGTGCCCCTACACCAAGATTGGCCTCTGTAGTGTAGAAAAATATGAAGTTGCAAAATGGAAACAACAGAAAACATTAATGACCGATGACATGGGTCCCATCGGACATGCTATAAATGTGTGCAATATTTCTAAACTACTAAAAATGCAAGAAAATCAAGCAAAAGACTAGAAACAAGAACATTCAAGATAGGGCAATGAGGAGTTTAAACTAGTGTACAAAGCCTTCTATTATGTAGATGTTCCCATGATGTGTGATGGGTTGTGTTCTCGCTCAAAATTTTGGTAGCATAATGACACTCTAGTGAAAAATGGGTGAGAGATGTAAAATGGCTAAGTTTTGAATATATAGATTTGGGAGGATAATGGATGAATGGCTAAGATTGAGAGTTTGGGATCAAGGGATGAGATTAATTATAGGGAAAAAGGGAATATTAAATTCCATTAAAATCCTCATGGGGATGAGAAAAGGAGTTTAATATTCCTTGGGGGATGAGAGAGGAATTTAATATTCCTCCAAAATCCTAGTAAAGATAAAATAGAATTTAAAATTCTATTTGGGGATGTGAGTGGATTAAAAAGGAATTAAAAATTCCTTGGGAGATGAGAATATTTAAGGATTTGATTAGGCTAATTGATGAAGGATTAGAGGAAGGTTAGGTATCTAATGATGATTAGGATCCACTTGAATTTTATGGAGGATGTGACACCTCTTTAATCAACTATTAGCAATGTGCACATCCTTAATTAAGGGTTAAGCAAGGGGGGTTAAGATTAGGAGTGGATTATCAAGGATGGGACATGAGGGTATTAAATAAATAGATTATTTATTTAATTTTTGGGAGGAAAGGGATAAGGGGTAAATTTTTTAATTATTTAATTAAATGGGTATGTGCAGGATCATCATGGAAAACACAGGCCCTTAAGTGGCGAAAAATTTAGAAAAATCAGAGTTAGGCAACTTGATGTAAAATTTTGAATAAGTTATCTATATTATTTCAAAAATATGTAACAATAGAATATGTAGAAAATTGAATGTAGTTTCTAAACTACTAGGTTTATTTAAAAACATAAATCTATTTGGTGAAAATTTGAAATTTCAATGGTGTAGTACTTAAATTTCAGGGAAAAAATAAGTAGGTGTCTGTCTAACCACCCTAACCACAATAAAATGATAATATTTTTTTTATAAGATTTTAGATATAAGTAGAGGACTCATGTCCCAATGTGATGCATATTTTTTTGTAATTTTCTTCCAAGTAAATAATTAATTATGATTTTTTTATTACAACTTAAAAAAAAT